>CM062819.1:1169303668-1169363668 GCA_031772625.1 Pinus tabuliformis | reverse complement strand
AAGGGAGAGGGAGAGGTAGGAGGGAGAGGTAGAGCAGGGGGGAGGAGAAGAGAGAGGAGAGGAAGAGCGAGCGGAGGGATCAGGGAGGAGGAGAGAGGAGAGAGAGAAGAGAGAGAGAGAGAGAGAGAGCGAGAGGGGAGAGAGAGAGGGAGAAGAGGGAGGAGAGAGGGAGCGAGAGAGGAGGGAGAGGAGAGAGGGAGAGAGGGGGAGGGAGGGGAAGAGGGAGAGGGGGAGAGGATGAGGATGAGAGGGGGGGAGAGGGAGAGAGAGGGAGGGAGAGAGAGGAGAGGAGAGGGATAGGGAGGGATAGAGTTAAAGAGAGAGAGAGAGAGAGAGAGATATCCCATGGAGTCTTCCTGGGATACGAAGGTGGATTTGCTCACTAAGGAGCAAGAGGCCAACTCGAAGCTAAGGGAAGAATTTGATGAGCTCCGGACACAGCATGAGTACACTGATCTTATGTGTACACAACTTGAGATAAGGGTCAAGGAGGTTGAAGAAGCAAGGGATCAGGGTCTTGTAGAGATCGTGAACTTGAAGAAATCTCTTGACAAAGCCAACAAATTTCTTGATGAAGCCAAGGATGAGATCGCGGTGTTGAAGAAGTCCATGAGGCATAACTCAGGTGGAGGAGTGCCTCATGTAACAACTTTGAAGAAACAATTGAAACTTCCTTCAACTGAGGATCCAAAAACAAAAGAAATGGCAGAGAATGAACAACACAAGGAGGAAATGTTGAAGCTCATCATTGAGAAAAACATGAGGAAAGGAGGTTAATGGATCCTTAGCCTATACAATTTCGAGCTCATAGGAGGAGATAAGAGATGGGATCCTTCTAGAATGATCTAGAATCAAGGAATATTCCTAGAACCTTATGCAAATTTCGCTCAATATTGCCCAACGCAGGTCAAAGAGGGCCTAAGTATACTTTCAGGCTCTTTTTGTTGCCCGAAAGGTTCACCTTCCTCTTGAGGATCTGTAAAAATTTGAGGCCCCTTGAAGATTTCATGGGCAATGAAGGTTTCCCATGGCACTCCCAACTGAGTGAGCAGACACACAACAATAATCTTGATAACAGCAAAGTGATAAACACTGTTGAGTTGTTGTGGGTATGGTTTTCATTTTGTAATCACAGTCATCCTGTCTATGTTTTTGCATTTAAAATATGGAATACTCATCATTTTGACCCTAGTGAAGTGCATAAGTAATCTGATATGATAGGCATAGAGTCTGGAGAACCTACCCTCACATGTGAAGTATTTGATGATGAGTTTCATAAGTGGAACATACCGGTCCTCCAAGAACTTGAAAGGAAACACCCTGCTCAATTTACCATGATGTTTGGCCTTAAAATATGGTTCATAATGCTGCTTGCTGATATTCTGTCTTTTGTTCCACCTTTCCCCTACATCTGGCATTCTAGTTGCTTCTGCAATAATAGCTTACAAAAAAATCTCAATAGTCTCGCTCTCTTGGGACAAAGAGACATCGTGACATTAGGCACTAGGGCATGCCAGTGAGGACATGTTGCATACATCACTGTCGATAAGTGTTGAGGCCTTAACCTACTCACATAGACAAAAAAAAGGCTGAGTTGACAACATCATGTCAGGTAGGGGGGTGGGCAGGCATTATAGGGGGATCTACGAAATACCCAACATGATCATGAATGTGGAATTCGATGTGCCCCACTCGAGCTTCCTCTCCCTCCCTCTCTCCTCTCTCTCCCTCTTACTCTTGGATTAGTATTAGAGTAGGTTTCTTTCGCTATAATGTAGGAAGTAGCAGGAGATTTAAATATATTAACCTAAAATTCATAAAATCCCATTCATGATAGATGAAACTATTAATAACCCTCAAGATCCAACATAGGAGAGATTCACTAGGCAAGAAGAGAAGGTCATAGATATTGGCCATAATATGAATCTTCTCATGCTAGCTTCAGCTAATAAGCTTGGAATCAAAGAAGATAGAGGTTCCAACTCGAAGGTTAGATTAAAGGGAAAATAAAGAGATCAATAAGAATTAGAGAATGAGACTAATAGAGAACCAAAAAAATAACAACCAAGTTTGAGTTTCGTGAAGAATTCACAGTCCATGTTCAAGATGGAAGACAATGTCAACATAAATCCATATCAAGATGAGATTGACACTTTGAAATTAAATCACTAGTTGCAACATTTGAGGGTTATTTTAGCATTCATCACATGGAGGAGAAATGGAAAAGAAAATGTTGGACATAGTGCTAGAGATTGTTGGACACAATGTTGGAGATTGTTGGGCACAATGTTGTCATTGATTGGCATCTGTAAGTGACCTTGGAGATTGATGTTGTATAGTCATTGATGTCATGGGAAACACATCAAGCTAGTTGTTTAGTTCATTAGTAGAGAACCATCAGAGTATAATAATAATTGAAGAATCCTTAAAACCATTATGATTGTATTTGGGGTGGGGGGTGGTAGGAGGGAGACAGAAGGGGTGATAGGGAAGAGAGAGAGGAAGAGGGGGAGAGAGGGAGAGAGAGGTGGGGGAGTGGAAGAGAGGGATAGGTGTAGGGAAGGCGGTGAGGGGGAGAGAGATGGAGATATATAGAGAGTGGGAGGGAGGGGAGGTAGAGAGAAGAGAGAGGGCAGGAGTGGGGAGAGATATAGAGGGGGGTGATAGGGTAGAGAGGGAGAGGAAGAGGGGGCATAGAGGGAGAGAGAGGTGGGGTAGGGGAAGAGAGGGAGAGGTATTTAAACTGTGTAAAATACATCGTCTTCCATCATAGGTTGAAAAACACCTTATGATCGGCAAAAATGATAAGTACAAAAAACCAAAATGCCACATGTGTCTACAAAACGACCATCCAATCACTGGTGATGATCTCTATATGACACCACTGCACGGGCCACCCTACACAAGAACCTCCTAAAAGGTCCTGGGACCCCGACTACATAGTGCTGAAGCCTGATTGGAATATAATATATGGTAGTCTCCGTATATCTGTTGTAAGACGCTCTAGGTCACTTTCCAACTAAGCCAAAGTCTCTATGGCCTCGTCCTGTGGTGCCGGTGCCGCTGCAACTGGTAGTCTCCTCTCGTAAGGCCGGAGATTGGCTGGACGTCGTGGGCCTACATCTGCATTTTGAAATTATTACTATCAGTTTTGAGACGATATAAAACAAACAAAAAAATAGATAGTTTAAAAAACTTGTGGAAAATGAAGTTACCTGTATCATCCCATTGTTCCCCCCCCCTCCCTTCCCCTCCCTCCCCCTCACCCTACCCCATCCCTTTCCCTCCCCCCTCGTCCCCCCTTCCTTCCCTTCCCCTCCCCCCTCATTCCCCCCGCCCCTTCCCCCGGCCCCTCTCCCTTCCCCCCCCCCTCATTCCCCCCCTCCCCCTCACCCTACCCCTTTCCTCCCCCTCCGCTCCCCTCCCCCCTCGTTCCCCCCCCTCTCCTTCCCCTCGCTCCCCCTCACCCTACCCCTTCCCTCCCCCTCCCCTCACCCTAACCCTTTCCTCCCCCTCCCCCTCACTGGCCTCTCCTTCCTCCCTATCCCTCCCCCTTCAGCCCCCGCACCTCCCCCTCCCCCGTCCGTCCCCCTCCCCCATCCCCCACCCGTCCATCCCCCTCCCCGGCCCCCCTTCCCCCCTCCGGACCCCCTCCCTCCTCCTCCTCCCTCTCCCCCTCCCACTGCCTCACCCGCCCAGGCGCCCTCGCCCGCCCGCTCGCCCGGCGCCCTCACCTGCCTCACCCGCCCTCGCCCGCCTCACCCACCCGGGCGCCCTCTCCCGCCCGCCCGGCACCCTCACCCGCCTCACCCGCCTGGGCGCCCTCGCCCGCCCGCCCGCCCGGCGCCCTCACCCGCCCTCGCCAGCCCGCCCGCCCTCGCCCGCCCACCCAGCGCCCTTACCCGCCACACCCGCCCGCCCGACGCCCTCACCAGCCTCACCCGCCAGCCTCACCCTCCTGCCAGAGCGCCCTCACCCGCCCGCCCGCCCGGTGCCCTGACCCGCCCGCCCCCCCGCACGGGCGCCCTGACCCGCCAGCCCCCCGGGCACCCTCACCCACCCTGCCTCGGCCGCGCCCCCACCGGCAAGCGGCAGGGCGATTCCGAGAATCGCCCTACCTCCTACCGGGCGGTAGCGCGGGCCGCCCGGGTGACACCTGCCTCCGCCGCGCCACCCGGGCCGCCTGCGCCCCCGCCCGGCAGGCGGCAGCGCGATTCCTGGAATCGCCCTGCTGCCTGCCCGGCGAGGGCGCGGGCCGCCCGGGTGGCGCGACCGAGGCAGGCGCCACCCACCCGGCAGGCGGCAGGGCGATTCCGGGAATCGCCTGGACGGGTGGGTGAGGGCACCCAGGCGGGGGCGGGCGGGGTGGGTGGGTGAGGGCACGGGTGGGCGGGAGGGTGAGGACGATTCCGGAATCATATCCCATTATAGGAATTGAAAGTAAACTCAAACAACTCTTATTCAGCCCTTAGATCAGTCAATTGATACTACCCAAAATGGTAAAAACATTTTGACTAAATTTAATGTTGAAAAAGAATAATGGAGGGTTAAGATCCCAATTCCACTGTCAGAACTTTCTAAAAACCCTAGTTACAGAATCCAAGTCACAAAATGGATACAAAATACCTCGGTTGATGTTGAAGGTGATGTGATAAGTCTGCAAGATGAAAAACCAGTAGTAGTTTTTGGCCCTAGTTCAGACATGATAGATGAGATAGTGCTTCCTTTCTATGTAACTCTTAAAACAAATGATTCCATCTTGTATAATTGTATATGACCCAAATATTCCACCTTCTCTCCCTTTCTCTCCCACCTCTCTCTCACTCCAATCTTGTTCTAATCCAAATATTCCACCTTCTCTCCCTTTGGGAACCTAATTCATTGGAGAAGGCATTCAAGTTGGCAAGAAAAAATGAAAGCAAAATTATGGCAACAAGGAAGCCTACCACTCACAACTATAAATATGGAAGTGTTGTTGCCCCTAGCCTTCCACAACCTAAAAGGTTGACACCACAACAATTGGAAGAAAAAATAGCAAAAGGGGTTTGTTACAGTTGTAATAGAAAATACACTGAAGGTCATAAGTGTGCTCAGAAGAAATTATTCTACATAGATTGCGAAAAGGAGGAAGAAAAGGAACAAGAAACATCAAAAGAAGAGGATACACATCAGGAACAAGCCCTGGAGAAAGAAGAAATGAATCTGACCATATCTTGTAATGTATTGTCCAGAATTACCACTCCTCAATCTTTCAAGACAAAAGGACATATCAAGAAGAAAAAGGTAATAGTGTTGATTGATTCAGGCAATACCCATAATTTTATTCATTGTAATATAACCAAGGAATTGAATTTCTTCCTATATCCAACACCAAAGTGTCAAGTGATGGTTGCAAATGGAAGAACCATAAATTGCTCTAGACAGTGCCATAATATCAAGCTATCCGTGAGATAATATGTGTTGAATACTCCAATGCTTTCCATTCCAATGGGTGGTGCTGATGTTAGTGGAGTGTAATGATGTATTTTCAAGAAAAAGGCAAAATGTAATGTGTGGAAGTCCAAGAGTCATATGTGGAACATGAAGAGTCACTTAGTCATATATGGACAAAATTCCTTTAGGAGAAGTTCAAGAATTAGTTGGGCTCTGCAAGAGAATGCTTGCGGGAGTTGGCTGGTTCAGCCGAGCACTTCCCCAAACGCCCACTGATCTTCTTCAATAAGGGTTTCCTGCACAACTCACTTCAACCATCAATAAACCACAAACATGCCAAATGGATGGAGTATTTACAAAGTTTCAATTTTGTATTGAAGCATATTAGTGGGCAAGCAAATAAAGTAGCGGATGTGTTAAGTACGAAAGATCTACTTCTGCAGGAAAGCACTGTGCAAGTGCTTGGTTTTGAGCACTTACGAGATTTATACCAGACTGATACAAACTTTAAGGAGGCCTATGAGGCATTCCAGAATCCCTTAGTGAGAAATAACAACCCTTGGTTGGATTAAAATCTGCAGGAGAAGTTTTTGTTTAAGGGAGGACAGTTGTGCATACCTGACTGCTCGATGAGGGAGAATATTATTCGAGAGAAGCATAGCGGAGGTTTGGTCGAACATTTCGGCGTGGACAAGACACTTGAGCAGCTCAGACATTTCTACTTTTGGCCAAAGATGCAGAGGGATGTGCGGCGATTCGTAGCTAGATGCAGAGTGTGCCAGTTAGCAAAGGGTCACAGTCAGAACACGGGACTGTATACATCGTTACCTGTTCCAGGCAGACCATGGGACTCAGTCAGCTTGGACTTCGTCTTAGGTCTACCTAAGACACAACGAGGGTATGACTCGGTAATGGTAGTAGTGGACAGGTTCTCGAAAATGGCGCATTTCATCCCTTGCAGGAAAACCAGTGATGCCACCCATGTGGCCCACTTGTTTTTCGATGAGATTGTCAGGTTACATGGGTTGCCTAAGTCCATTCTATCAGACAGGGATGTGAAGTTCACGGGACACTTTTGGCGTACCCTATGGAAGAAAATGGATACACAACTGAGTTACAGTTCTGCTTATCATCCGCAAACAGACAGACAAACAGAAGTTGTAAACAGGAGTTTAGGGAATCTGCTATGAAGTCTAGTGGGAGAGAATTCGCGGATGTGGGATCGAGTGTTGGTGTAGGCGGAATTCGCTTACAACGATTCACCTAACCACAGCACAGGCTTGAGCCCTTTTCAAATCCTGTACGGCATGCATCCTCGCGAAGTGCATGAATTGCGGGATCTTGGACTGTAAGAAAGGCGAAGCGCAGATGGAGAAGATTTCGCTAACGCGATGAGGGATTTGCATGAATAGGTAAAACTCAAATTACAGGACAACAGCCTTAAGTACAAACAGTAAGCAGATTTGAAGAGAATGGAAGTACAGTTTAATGTAGGAGACGAAGTCCTCGCGCATTTGCGCAAGGAACGTTTCCCTAAAGGTACGTATAATAAATTGAAGTACAAGAAGATAGGACCCTGTAAAGTTTCGAATTAGTACCAATACAGTGAAGACCCTAGCACTGAAGATGACTCTAAGAGTGAAGGATATGAACGTCCAGGTGGTGTGAAGTCAGCTCTACAAAAGCAACATTAGCGTAGTCAACCTTTCTTGGCACATAAGGCTTGTTAATCTCATTGAAATAATTCTGTTCTTAAAACACATTCTCTTATTCTCCGCCAGTGTGAATATTCAAACCCTGGATCTATCCCACAATAATTACAACCCATTTCTCACAGTAAGGCTTGCCTCTATTACACAGAAGCATACGGATCTGATGCTTACAAAGCATAAGAATCAAGCAATGGTGCATATTGTGTCAGGTCGATATAATGGGACTTGGGGAATTTGATCAACAAATGGCACACATCTTGGTGCCTTAGTACGAACAAGATTCCTAGGTCTATTTTCTTTTGGATCACGAGAGTTCTGAGAAGGTATCGGCCAAAACAACTGGAACAATTTTATTTTATTTTATTTTATTTTTTTAATGTTTTTGCAAGTTCTTTTTAAGGTTAAAACTTGAACAGGGATGCAGCTTGTATAGAGTTCCAATCCGAACTCCCCGCATCAATACCAGTTTTCCCCCATTCTACCCCCCTCTCCCCCTCTCCCTCGGCCCTCCCTCCTACCTCGCTTCCCTACCCCCCTCACCCCTCCCTTCCCCCCCAACCCCCTACCCCCGCTACCCCCCTCGACCCCTTCACTCAACCCCCCTACGTCGCCCTCATCCTACCCCCACCCCTTCCCCCCTGCCCTCCCCACTCCACCACCTAACCCCTACCTGGCCCCCAAACCCACCCCTCAACCTGACCCCTCTACCCCCCTCGACACCCCCACCACACCTCCCTACCCGGCCCTACACCACACCCCCTTACCTTACCCGGCACCCCCTCCCGACCCCCTACCCGCCCCCCACCCCCCTTAGCCCCTACCGCCCTCAACCTCACCCCCTTACCCTACCCAGCCCCCCAACCTGACCCCTTACCCTACCCAGCACCCCCACCTGACCCCCTTACCCACGCCCCCCTACCCGACCCCTACCCCCCCCCCACCTCCTCCCCCTCGGCCCCCCTCCCCCTCCCTCTCCCCCACCCGCCTGTCCCCCTCCCTCTCCCCCAACTGCCCCTCCCCTTCCCTCGGCCCCCCTCCTCTCCTTCTCCCCCAACCCGACCCCTACCCCCCCTTCCCCTTGCCTCTCCCCCACCTGCGCCTCCCTCCTCCCCGTCCCCCTCCCCAACCCACCCCTCCTTCCTCCCACTCGCCCCTCCCTCGGCCCTCCTCCCACTCGGCCCCCCTCCCTCCCCCTCCCCCCTCAGGCCCCCTCCCTACCTCCTCCCCCACCCGCCCCTCCCTCCTCTACCTTCCCCGCCCGGCCCCCTCCGTCCTCCCTCCCCTCTCCTTCCTCCCGCTTCCCCACCCCTGCCTCCCTCCCTCCTCCCCTTCAAACGGCCACCCGGGCGGGTCGGCGGGCCGCCGGGGTGGGGCACTACCGCCCACCCTGCGCCACCCTAGAGACCTGCCGGCCCGCCCGGGGTGGCCGTCAGATTCCCAGGCGCGGGGTGGGGCGCGACTGCCCACCCCTCGCCACCCCGGCGCGCCTGGGTGGCCGTCCGAGGGGGCAGAGGGCGGGAGGCGACGGTCGGGGGTTGGGGAGGGAGGAGGGAGGGGGTCCGGAGGGGGGGAAGGGGGGCCGGGGAGGGGGATGGACGGGTGGGGGATGGGGGAGGGGGACGGACGGGGGAGGGGGAGGTGCGGGGGCCGAAGGGGGAGGAAGAGGGAGGAAGGAGAGGCCAATGAGGGGGAGGGGGAGGAAAGGGTTAGGGTGAGGGGAGGGGGAGGGAAGGGGTAGGGTGAGGGGGAGCGAGGGGAAGGGAGAGGGGGGGGAACGAGGGGGAGGGGAGCGGAGGGGGAGGAAAGGGGTAGGGTGAGGGGGAGGGGGGGAATGAGGGGGGGGGGGGGCGGGGGAAGGGAGAGGGGTCGGGGGAAGGGGCGGGGGGAATGAGGGGGAGGGGAAGGGAAGGAAGGGGGGACGAGGGGGGAGGGAAAGGGATGGGGTAGGGTGAGGGGGAGGGAGGGGAAGGGAGAGGGGGGGAACGAGGGGAAGGTGACGGGAAGGGAGAGGGGGGAACGAGGGGGGAGGTGAGGGGAGGATAGGAGAGGGAAGGGAGGAGAGGAGAGGGAAGGGGGAGGGGCGTGGAGGGGAATGAGGGGATAGGGGGAATGGTGAGGGCCGGGTAGAGGCGGGGGGGAGGGGGGACGAGGGGAGAGGCAGGGGGGGTGGGGACGAGGGGAGTCAGGTAGGGGGGTGGAAGGGGAAGGTGCGTGGGGTAAGAGGGGAAGGGAGAGGGGGAGGAGGTCTAGGCGGGTGAGAGCCGGGTATGGGGGTAGAGGGGTGGGTCAAGGGGGTGAGGTAGGGGGGGCCGGGTAGGGGTAGGGGTAGGGGTTGAGGGGTGGGAGGTGGATTAGGGGGGTTGAGGGGTGAGGGGGAAAGGGGTGGTTGAGTTTGGGGAGGGGGCCTTTAGCTTTAGGACCAAATCCATGAGCTCTTCATGTCCTTTTTGTCCCTCCAAGACTTCTGCTGTTTGTGGGTGATGCAACTGGGGGATCTTGAGTTGTTTCTTCAAAGAAGCTATATCATCATTCTTCTTCTTTATTAGTTTTTCTTTGGCCTTTACATCTTTGGGATCGTGTCCCAACTCAATGACTAAGTCCTCTAAGGACTTGATTCTAGTATCTTTGGCCTGTGAAGAGGCCTTTTCCAACTGGAACTGTGCTAATATATTATTCAAGGAGTTTTGCAATTGGTGGGTAGTGATGGATTTCCCTATCAAGGTGGAGTAAATCATCTCCCCTGTTTGCTTGTGCAGCTCAATTTGGTCAATAGGATGCATGTCCTTTGCCAGTACTTCGAAGTATATCTTTTTGAAGTCTATTGTCGTTCTCGGTTGTTGAGTAGTGGGCTTCATAAATGTCATCTGCATCTTCCCCTCTTTTACATCATAGGCTGACATAAGCCTTGTCTGATTGGTAGAGGCCATCTTTAAGTACTATGCATAATTTTGGGCTTTTAGCCTCTCATTTCTGGCTTTTATGTCCTTATATCTTTCTTTGATGTCTTGGTCTTGATCAGTCGGCATCCTAAATGAGGACACTTCAACACTCTGCTACCTTTCCAACATCTGTGTGTTTGATGTGGAAGGTTCTAGTGTGCCTCCAGAGGGAGTGGCATGCCTGCTTCCTTCTTTTTCTGTGTTGGTGGCCCCAACTTTTTCTTCTGTGAATTTCTGTTTAGAGACATGATCTATCCTTTGTCTTTTAACCAGGCTAGTCTCTGCATAGGCTTGTGATGTTGCTTTGCCTGAAGTAGTGGCCTCTTTCCATTTCTTTTGAGGTTATTCTCCAATCTTCTCCACTACATTGCTTGATGTCTAACTATCTGCACCAATATTTTGGGTTCTGTGATGCACTCCTGCATACCTGTTAGAAGTGTAGGATTATGCTATAAGACAAGAGTAGGATTTCCGAGAGATCATTATCATAACCATTTCCATTTTTGCATTATCTTCACAAATAATAAGGGATCTGTTTAACTCCCCAACGTTGTGCGCAATCATTTATTTTTTGCATCCTCCATGTGCTATAAAAACGCATTCATCATAATGAATTAGAGATCTGGAATCTGAGAAAGAAATCTTTTGGGGCTTGCATTTTTGTATCTCCAAGTTTGTCTTAATAGACTGGGTCGGGTCCTGAATTTTATGAAGAAAGATGAGTGGAGATTACATTTTTGTATTTTCGGAATATTGTCTTAATAGAATTATTGGATCGAGGTTCTTATTTTTTGTTTAAAGTGGCTCCAAAGAATCGCATTTTTGTACTTTTGGGAAGCTTTGGAATAAAGGAAAAGGACCGGGACATGTGTATTTTACAAAAGGAGCATGATACATCGAGAATTTTATCAATGTTTTAATGTTCTGCTTTGTATAATTTTGAGTCATTCCATCTTTCAATTTGTCTATTATATCTATATTTTTTAACACAGTTCCACATCATTTGAGTGCGACTTGTCCCGATGTGTGAAACAAGGAATTTTGTCGAAATGGAGCGAAATGAAGGGGATAGGGGGCTTCTAAATTCTTGGGGAAATTTTTGGAAGTAGGGAGGGATGTTAGGAAGTAGGGGAAAGTGGAATCTCAGAGATTGAGTGAGGGGAAGGGGTCCAAAAGGGCAAAACACAGGCCCAACCTAGAAAATTGCCAGGTTGTAGCTAGAAACTAGGGTTGTGTTATTTAGTCGATGGATGAATGAATGCAACTAGTGTACTTCAGATAATTGAATATTCTCTCATAAATAACTCATGCATCTCAGTTCAGACAAAGACCCAGTTGAGATCAAAGGAAGGGACAATGTACTATCAGTTGGAGAAATTTTCCTATATAGGAAACTCATCCATGTAGGAGGAATTAATCTCCTTCATGATTGCATAGTTATTTCGGAGAGGGGGGGAGAGAGAGTGAGAGGGGAAGAGCGATAGAAAGCGGAAGAGGGATAGGGGGAGGGGAAGATAGTGGGAGAGGGGCAGCGGTAAGTGAGGAGGGGAGTGAGGGAGAGAGAGAAGGAGAGAGGAAGGAAGGGAGAGACAAAGAGGGAGAGATGGGGAGAGAGAGGGAGAGGGAGAGAGAGAGAGGGAGGGATGCAGAGAGAGAAGGGGTGGTAGGGGGAGTGATGGGAGGGGGAGAGAAGGGGTGGGAGATGGGGGAGAGAGGAGGATAGGGTGAGGGAGAGGGAGAGGTAGAGATAGGTGGGGGGATATAGGGGGAGGGAGAGGGAGAGAGAGAGAGGGAGGGAGGCGGAGAGAGGAGGGGTGGCAGGGGGAGTGATGGTAGGGAGCGAAGGAGTGGATGATCGGGGCGAGATGAGGATAGGGTGAATGAGAGGGGGAGGTAGAGATAGGTGGGGGGAGAGACAGGGAGGGGAATAGAGAGGGTAGGGGGAGAGGGAGAGAGAGAGTGAGGGGGGGAGAGGCAGAGAGAGTGGAAGAGGGATAGGGGGAGGGGAAGAGAGTGGGAGAGGGAGAGGTAGAGAGAGAGGCAGAGGGGGAGGGGCAAGGGAGGGGGAGAGTGAGGGAGAGGGAGAGGGAGAGAGGAAGGGAGGGAGAGACAAAGGGGGAGGGATGGGGAGAGAGAGGGAGAGAGAGATGGGGAGGGACAGGGAGAGAGAAGGGGTGGTAGGGAAGGGAGGCAGGGAGAGAGAGAGGAGGAGAGAGAGATGGGGGAGAGAGGAGGATAGGGTCAGGGAGAGGGAAGGGAGAGAGAGGGGGGAAGGGAGAGAGGGGGGGAAGAGAGAGAGAGAGAGAGAGAGAGAGAGGGAGAGGGAGAGGGAGAGAGAGAGGGAGAGAGAGAGGGAGAGGGGGAGATAGGGAGATAGTGGGAGAGATAGAGAGAGGGAGAGGGAGAGAGAGGGAGGGAGGCAGAGAGAGAAGGGGTGGTAGGGGAGTGATGGGAGGGGGAGAGAAGGCATGGGAGATTTGGGGAGAGAGGAGGATAGGGTGAGGGAGAGGGGGAGGTAGAGGGGAAGATAGTGGGAGAGGGAGAGGTAGAGAGAGGGGTAGAGGGGGAGGGGCAAGGGACGAGGAGAGGGATGGAGAGGGAGAAGGAGAGAGGAAGGGAGGGAGGGACAAAGGGGGAGAGATGGGAGAGAGAGGAAGAGGGAGAGAGAGAGAGAGAGAGAGAGAGAGAGAGAGAGAGAGAGAGAGGGAGGGGAAATGGAGGAGGGGAAAGGGAGGAGGAGAGGGAGGGATAGGGAGAAGGAGAGAGGAAGGGAGGGAGAGACAGAGGGAGAGAGAGGGAGGGGGAGATGTAGAGAGAGAAGGGGTGGTAAGTGGAGTTATGGGAGGGGGAGAGAAGGAGGATTCGAGTGAATCCATACATGATGAAAAAATAATTCAACAGTTTGTTCAGCAGTTATAGTTTTCTTACAAGGCATAAGTATACACATTTTGCCGAAATGATCAACTACTACATATAAATAATCATGCTGCTTTCTAGATTTTGGCAAACCTCCTACAAAATCCATAGAGATGCTCTCCCATGGTCTAGAAGGTACCAGTAAATGGGTATACAAACCAAGCTTCCTATTACTAGGCTTTCTTGTAGCACATAATGAACAACCTCTTATGAACCTTGAAACAGAATCTACCATGCGAGGCCAATAGCAATACCTCTGTAAATGTGCACAAGAAGGATGGATCATGGCGCATGTGTCCAGATTATAGGGAGCTCAACAAGCTCACTATTAAAGATAAGTTCCCCATTCCTGTTATTGATGAATTACTGGATGAATTGCATGGATCAATTTACTTCACCAAGTTGGATCTTCGTTCGGGATATCATCAAATTAGAATGAAGATTGAAGACATTCCGAAAACAGCATTTAGAACTCATGAGGGTCATTATGAATTTTTGGTCATGCCTTTTGGCCTTACCAATGCACCTTCAACATTTCAAGGTTTGATGAATTCAATTTTCAAACCATTCCTTAGAAAATTTGTGTTAGTATTTTTTGATGATATACTAATCTACAGCAAGTCTTGGAAGGATCATGTTGAACATGTTGACAGGGTGTTACAACTATTGGAGGAGAAACAATTATATGCAAAAAGATCCAAATGTTTCTTTGGAGTCCAGGAGGTGGAATATTTGGGTCATATTGTATCTCATGAAGGAGTTAAGGTAGACCTCAGTGCGTTTGGGGGTGATATAAAGAGACAAAGAAGGAGATATGGAGAGAATGGGGGAGAGAAGGAGAGAGGAGAGAGGGAGGGATACAATAATAGAGTTAAAGGGAGAGAGAGAGTGAGAGAGAGGTGGGAGAGAAAGGGAGAGAGAAGAAGGAAGAGAGAGTGGAGAGAGGGAGAGAAAGCGAGATGGAGATGGAGGGGGAGAGAGAGGGAGGTAAGAAGAAAGAAATAAAGAGAGAAAGGTGGAGAGAGAGAGAGAGGGAGTGATAAGGAAGTTGAAGAGAGAGGGAGAGAGGATAATAGGAGGGAAGAGAGATAGAAGTGGCAGAGAGAAAGATAGAGAGAGAGAAAGAAAGATATTTACCTCTTATTGTGACTACCTATGCTACTAGTGTAACCCCTTATTGTTATTAGTACAACCCACATATTAGATTGATGTACCCATGTAATGCCCATATTGTTACTATTGTGCCCCAGATAAAGGGAGTGTCGTTAAGTTCCTTCAAGAAGAAGCAGAGGAACTAAGATCCCCTCAGGTAGTAGTTCAGCAATGAATGCTCCTTATTTCTGACCAGGGAAGCACTATTAAGCACATTTCCACCCCTTCTAGTCATCCTAGGAATAACCCTCTAGAGATCCCAGAAGGGTATTGGCACATATTTGATCAAATGGCCCAATACCCTTGTGAATCATGCAAATCTCTTGTGTCAACATAAAAATTTGCCTCTAAAACATTAATTTTCATGCCAAAAAAGTAAAAAACAGTGAGTATATGTTATGCAATTATGAATAATGATCTACATGCTCGAATCCTACAAGTTATGGAGTCTAGAAAACTAATTGGGAGTGCTTCTCATTATTCATTAATTCAAGATGTCAAAATACAACAATCAATAATAATGATCCTGAAATATAACCACTAAACATATGTTAAAATTGTAAGAACAAATTTTGGATAATATCCATTACACCAACAAAATATCTGAGAGGCATTCAAACACTTCCAAATCCACATGAAGCATGAGTATCCAAAGATGAAATTGCATGGATACAAAAAAACACTACCATTTTTCAAAAACTTCTACGCAATTATAACCTTTGAAAATAGAGTGATTTTCTAAAAATTTATAAGCAGTTATGCAGATGAGAAAAGATAATGTATTCACAATGATGTTATTTGCACTATTTCTATTTAGTGACGACTTAAGGTGCAATCACAGAGTTGACACCTCAGAATTAGTCATCTTCCTTTATGCTAAGTGTGGATTGTGGGGTCAAAGTGATAAGGAGGTGAGAGTCACCTTATTTATGTTTGGGAGCCATTTGTCCATTGTCACAAATTCTATCGACGGAAGGGTTTTGTATTGTTTTTTTGAGGTTGAGGACCCATTCTGTTTCTGCGTAGAGTAAACATCCAAATTCTTCTAAGGAACTTCACTATCTTCAGGGCTTCCCTCTAGATTTGGACCAAACAGAATTGCAGGCTCATCATTGGCAACATTAGTTGTAACTAACATCTAGTTTACCTTTAAAATTTTAGTGATCTGCGACTTGTACTTATCATTCTTTACTAGTTTAGTTATAGGAATCAAAGGGGAAATGATTTTATTGAAATTGCATATATACATGAATGATTGTATGAATGTTTATTTATGAATATTTGTATGTAATTTGAAATTTTAATCATGTGTTTGTTGTACTGAATTATGAATTTGAATGTAGAGGAACTACTGGACCAAGATTTCAGCACCATCAGAGTGAAGCAGGAAGTTCAAATAGTAGACCACCACAGAGAGGAGACTTTAGTAGAGGAATATTTGTACCTAGAGGAAGAGGCTGAGGAAGAGAAATTCATTGTTATAAATGTGGAGAATGGGGACATGTATCATGGGTCTGTGCTCATAATAAAGTAACAAATCAGAGGAAGTATACCCGCGTATATTATTCTGAAGTATAAATAGGCTAAAAAACATGATTACAATCACATTTTTCATGTATTTCTCATTTTTCCTATAGTGAGGTCCGTTGAAAGTATGCAACATGGATACTCCTTGGTTGAGGAATTGAATTTTTCATCCAAGGAGTGCTTCTGCTCAAAATTTTAGTAAAACTGTAGGGAGGTAAGTTGAAAATCCAAATTGGGGATGGTAATTCTCCTCCTACAATCTCCTTCTCTTTATTTTGACCCGCAGGGGTAGTTTCTTTGTCTTTTGCATCTTTCTATGTATTCATCTATTTTAGACTCAATGTGACAAGTACATTTCTGCTTCTTAAATTTTAATGTTTCTGCAAATGGCTGAGAGAATTTTGATATCCCCTTTGATGTGCATAGATTATAGAGCCTTAAACAAAGCCACTCAAAAAGATCATTTCCCCTTGCCATTTATTGATCAGGTGTTGGACAGCTTGTCAGGAAAGAAGTTATTTTCCTTTTTAGCGGATATAAACAAATCAGAATTGAATAGCTATATTTCCAATAAGTGTTGAGGCCTTAACCTACTCACATAGACAAAAAAAAGGCTGAGTTGACAACATCATGTCAGGTAGGGGGGTGGGCAGGCATTATAGGGGGATCTACGAAATACCCAACACGATCATGAATGTGGAATTCGATGTGCCCCACTCGATCTTCCTCTCCCTCCCTCTCTCCTCTCTCTCCCTCTTACTCTTGGATTAGTATTAGAGTAGGTTTCTTTCGCTATAATGTAGGAAGTAGTAGGAGATGGTTAGGGGGTCTTTTTTTTTTGATACTCCGAATGGGGCTCCTACTCCAAACAATGTGAGTTCTAATTTGGACTTCACATCGGGGAGACCCCTGTATGTTGGTGGTATCCAACACCATCAACACATCCCTATCGACATAAATATTTTGTGGATATTATATAAATCTTAAATACATTAAATACCTACCATGCATCTATTACATCTATTACTTATTGATAGTTAATAAATTTAAATTCTAGAAACCATATTCCAAAATATACACAATTTAATTTTAACACAACCCAACATGGGTTTCGTGGGGACACACATACGGGGATCATTGCTTGTTTGTCCTTCTTGGGTCTTGGCGTGCGTGGTGATTTTGGGATTTCTGCCACAATCCCGGCGCCTTCCGAAGCATCCCCCATAGTCAGGGCCTATGCGGCCTCTTCAGCGGTCATTTCAGTTATGTCCACAATGTTTGCAACTGTTGTCATCGTTTTTGTCCAGGAATCCAGCACTCTCGAACTGAGGGGCTCAATCGATGCTCACAACAATCATGGCTTTGCTCAATGGCTCAATTCGCAAATGACCAAGTGTTGTTTGTTGGGAAGCCCTTTGTATTTTATAGCTTTTTGAATTTGAATTCAACCATTCCCCCCAAATCCGGTTCATTAATTCTCCCTTCGCGGTAGATTTTTCCAAATCTTTCCCATAAATCGCGTCTTAAATTCCTACTGCCCACTCCATTTGGCCTCAAGTTGAGCATCCCATCGTGAATAGTGACTTCAACGGTCACTTTCTGGCCAACCCACGCGGTAGCACTACCCCCCATGTGCAGACAATAGTGCTAGAGATTGTTGGGGGGCTTAAGCATTAATGCCTCAACCCATTGGTTTTAGTTTCAGCCATTAGGTCATAGATACATTGTTCATTCATTTACAAGTAAAAACATGATGAGAGGTATACATAGCTACTATCATAAAACATATACAAAACCAACAAAATAGCAACATAAATACCAGGGAAATCACAACCATACAATCCACATATAAACCAGTATAATACTCATAGAATTACAAGGAGAAATAACCTCATATTGATGATGAAAAATCCAAATTGGGGATGGGACTACCACATTACACCCGACCACTACTTCCTACATTATGAGTAGGGGGGAATGGTCGAATTCAAATTCAAAAAGCTATAAAATACAAAGGGCTTCCCAACAAACAACACTTGGTCATTTGTGAATTGAGCCATTGAGCAAAGCCATGATTGTTGTGAGCATCGATTGAGCCCCTCAGTTCGAGAGTGCTGGATTCCTGGACAAAAATGATGACAACAGTTGCAAACATTGTGGACATAACTGAAATGACCGCTGAAGAGGCCGCATAGGCCCTGATTATGGGGGATGCTTCGGAAGGCGCCGGGATTGTGGCAGAAATCCCAAAATCACCACGCACGCCAAGACCCAAGAAGGACAAACAAGCAATGATCCCTACCCTACCCATTTATGCATCCAAGTACCTAGTTACAATGATGATGCACTAGTTCCAGTATTAGAACATTAAGTCACTTCTTGCTTCTCCAAAGAATAGTTTTCTCTCCTATGCCAAGTAGAGAAGCCAAGACTAGCTTTCCAAAGCTTAAGCCTCCCAAAATCTCATTCCTTGAGTTATGAGGTTCCTTTTATAACAAGTGGTATGACCTTTCATATCCCCATGACTCTTGAGTTACCTTCATGACTCTTGGGCCTCAATTATGACCTATGGCCTTCTATGTAATTCTTGAACTTCTCCTAAAGGCATTTTGTCCATATATGACTAAGTGACTCTTCATGTTCCACATATGACTCTTTATGTCCCCATTGCGTTGAGCTCCTCCATGAGATGAGGAAACTTTTGCTGAACTTGTTCCCTGGTGAGAAAGGGTAGCATGACAAGAGCAAAAATATTGAGTGGGAGATCCATAGTGTGGACAACATTGTCCCTCCAACTTCTCCCACTTCTGGTATTCGAGTAGCTATGAGTGGGGTTAATGAGCGAGTTGGGAAATTCAGTAGTTGAGTCCGAGGAGTCAGAGGTGGAACTGGTAGAAGCTCGCGAGCAGTTAAAACCTCCATGCGAACCTCCACGCCTACTGCGCATGCGGTGCCTGAGGCGAGCCATGGCTGAATTGACAGCGGAAGAATTGGAATGAAGGCGACGATGAGCGGGAGCAGGGGTGGGCGAACCACAATCAAGAAGACAATGACAGGAATGCGAAAAATGAAAACCATTACCAAAATTCTGACAAGGGAGAATTAGGCAGCGACTTCAACGGTATACTTTCTGGCCAACCCACGCGGTAGCACTACCCCCCATGTGCAGACAATAGTGCTAGAGATTGTTGGGGGGCTTAAGCATTAATGCCTCAACCCATTGGTTTTAGTTTCATCCATTAGGTCATAGATACATTGTTCATTCATTTACAAGTAAAAACATGATGAGAGGTATACATAGCTACTATCATAAAACATATACAAAACCAACAAAATAGCAACATAAATACCAGGGAAATCACAACCATACAATCCACATATAAACCAGTATAATACTCATAGAATTACAAGGAGAAATAACCTCATATTGATGATGAAAAATCCAAATTGGGGATGGGACTACCACATTCCACCCGACCATAGAATGGCTGAGTCAAATCTCTCTTCATCCATTCACCCATCTGCCATATTCCAAGCATGAGTCTCGGATCTCATAGAACACATAAATCCAAAACCATCTAGGGCTTCTAGAGGCCAACCACTTCAACTGATTAAATAGTGATTCCACCTCATAGTCAGAAATGAGAAAACCATCATTAGATTTGTCTCTACCTAAGCCTTCCAGGGCTTGAATGATAGAATGTGCCCTTTTTGCAACAACATTTTGATTTGCTGCTTGATTTCTTCATTTTCCATAATGGAGTGGCGATACATTGGCCCGTTGGGTCTGTGCTAGCATTCCCCTCTGATGGTTAGGGGGTCTTGCCAATTTCTATCGCAGGTTTGTGTTGGGGTTCTCTCATATCACTTGGCCTTTAAGTCAAGTCACCAAGGGTGGAGCGAAAGAAAAGTTCTTTTGGTCTGAATCCCAAAAGAAGGCGTTTGACGAGTAGGACAGGGTGCGTACGATCACATTGACAAGTTTGAGGAATATTTCCATGGGTTGATCAGTTTGGTGCCTTGTCTTGGAAAGCATATTACTAAACAAAGTAACTAGGGTGGCACACTGCAGATGATAAGGTACGCAATGCCACCAGTAATGGAGGAAGTTAGGTATTTCCCAGAAAGAATGATGGATGACCGGAGGAAAACATACCCAGGTGGCGTGACCACCTGACTAGCCGAGAGAAGTACAGTCTTAGCACTCCAATCAATTGAAAGGAAGTGCGCGACTTGTAAACCCCAACAAATTTTGCGCCCGGCGGAAACCCCAAATTTTGGGCGCCGCGTGGAAACCCCAAATTTTGGGCGCCGCATGGAAACCCCAAATTTTGGGCGCCGGGTGGAAACCCCAAATTTTGGGCGAGACATGGAAGCCCCAAATTTTGGGCGCCGGGTGGAAACCCCAAATTTTGGGCGAGACATGGAAGCCCCAAATTTTGGGCGCCGCCTGCAAACCCCACATCTTGGGCGCCGCGTGGAAACCCCAAATTTTGGGCGCCACCTGGAAACCCCACATCTTGGGCGCCGCGTGGAAACCCCAAATTTTGGGCGCCGCGTGGAAACCCCAAATTTTGGGCACCGGGTGGAAACCCCACATCTTGGGCGCCGCGTGGAAACCCCAAATTTTGGGCGCCGGGTGGAAACCCCACACCTTGGGCGCCGCGTGGAAACCCCCTCTCCCTCTCCCTCTTGCACTCTTCCTATCTCCCTCCTCTCTTTGTCCTGTAATATATCTCTCTAACTACTCCCTTTGTGCCAGCTTCCCTCCCTCTCCCTCTCTATATACCTTTGAAACTCTCTTTATCTCTCCACCTCTCACTCTCTCTCTCCCCTTATCCCTCTCACCCCTACTATCTCTCTCCCTATCCCTCTCTTCCTATCCCTGTGTCTCTCTTCCCGCTCTCTCTTTCTCCCTTCTGCTAGTATCTCCCTCTCTCTCTCCCCCTCTCTCCCTCCCTCTTTCTATATATCTCTCTCTCACACATTCTTCACACTCTCTCTCACTCCCTTCCTCTCTCCTTCTATCTCTCTCTCTCCATCTCTCACTCCCTCCCCAACTCTCTTTCACACTCCCTCTCTTTATCTCTCTCTACCTCCCTATCCCCTCTCTCCCTCACTTTCTCTCTGTCCCTCTATCCATCCTTGTATTCCTTCCCATTCCCTATCTCTCTTTCTTCCCCCCACTCTCCCTCCTTCCATCACTCTCTCTATCTCCCTCTTCCTCTTCCTCTCTCCTACTCTATCTCCATCTCCCCCTCCCTTTATCTCTCACTCTTACCACTTTCTCTCACTCTTCCTCACTCTCTCAATCCCTCCCTCTATCTTCCTTCATATTTCTCTCTCCCTCTCAATATTTTTCTCTCCCCCTCCCCGTCTCTCTTTCCCTCTCACTCCCACCTTTCTCTCCCTATCTCTCTCTCGCTCCTCTCTTTCCACGGCACTCTCACCCCCCAACCCACTCTCTCCCACTCTTTTCCCTCCTCCCCACAAATCTCTCTCACACCTTGCTGCTCTCTCCTTTCCCTCTCTACCACATTTTCCTTTGGTTCCTCTCCTCTCTCTATCTCTCTCACACACACATAATATCTCATCTTTTATCTCCCTCTCCCTCTCTCCTTCACCTCTCTCTCTCCACTTCTCATCCATATCTTATGCCTTATATCGTTTTTCCCCCACATTTGGAATCCCTGTAGCATCAACAATGATGGAGGATGAAACTGTAAACGTCACCCTAGCAAGAGTTACCTTGTTATTATAGAGATTGGCTACAGAAAGCCTGGTCAGTCTTGGCTTTCAAAGGGATTCCCTTCCCTCAAAATACTTGGGAATCCCTCTAACTGCTAAACCAATGCTCAAAATCATTTGGGAACCATTGATTCTCGGAATCACCCATCCACCAGCCGGGCAGAGCCACCAACCAAGCAGGCAACTGGTCGCTGGTTGATTCCCGGAATCACCCAGCCACCAACTGGGCAGGCGGCTGGTGGCTGGTTGATTACATGCGGCTGGTGGCTGGGTGATTCCGGGAATCAACCAGCCACCAGCCGCCCGCCCGGTTGGTGGCTAGGTGAATCCTGGAATCAACCAGTCACCCACCCGGCTAGTGGCTGAGTGATTCCAGGAATCAATCAGCCGCCCACCTTACTGGTGGTTGGGTGATTCCGGCTGGGTGATTCCGAGAATCACACAGCCACCAGCCAGACGGGCTGCCGGGGTGGGTCGGCCCAGAATCTCCAAGCCACTAGCCGAGCGGGCAGGCGGGTCACCTCAAAGGCTTGGACATATTGGAGAGAAGGGCCTTCGAATACTTCATAGTAAAGGTATGGTGGAAGGTTTGAGTAATAGCTCTCTGGATTTTGATTTCTATGAAAATTGCGTATATGGGAAGCAGAATTGGTTGATTTTCCCCTCTGATGGTAAGAGGGCGAAACATATATTAGAGCTTGTGCATAGTGATGTGTTTGGACCTATGAAACCCTACTTGAGTAAATTTGGGGTTTCCATGCGGCGCCCAAAATTTGGGGTTTCCATGCGGCGCCCAAAATTTGGGGTTTCCATGCGGCGCCCAAATTTGGGGTTTCCATGCGGCGCCCAAATTTGGGGTTTCCATGCGGCGCCCAAATTTGGGGTTTCCATGCGGCGCCCAAAATTTGGGGTTTCCATGCGGCACCCAAAATTTGGGGTTTCCACCCAGCACCCAAAATTTGGGGTTTCCATGTGGCGCCCAAAATTTGGGGTTTCCATGCGACGCCCAAAATTTGGGGTTTCCACCCGGCGCCCAAAATTTGGGGTTTCCATGCGGCGCCCAAAATTTGGGGTTTCCATGCGGCGCCCAAAATTTGGGGTTTCCATGCGGCGCCCAAATTTGGGGTTTCTATGCGGCGCCCAAAATTTGGGGTTTCCACCCAGCGCCCAAATTTTGGGTTTCCACCCGGCGCCCAAAATTTGGGGTTTCCATGAAGTATTATCACTTAGCTGTGTGGTTGCAGAATCATGCATGGACTGCTTTTCCCATGGAAACATGCAAAGGCATCCCTTGATTTAGGGATCTATTTTTAGCAGCTGGAGGTTACATGCAAGAATCATTTCAGAAACCTCCCGCCAAGTGTTTATTTTCCTAGATTTGTGGCATGCGCATCACAACTTCGATTTTTATCAAAACTCATCATCTGGATGCTGCAAAGCTCATTCCTCACGTCGACCTCATTAGGGACCCAACCTACAATGTCCAATATGGATAAAATTGTTTCTCCAATAACTCTCCCTTTCAAGGCACTTGACCCATCACAGAAATATTGTTCCATAAAAGGCAGAAGTCGACTTCCTGTATAGACAATTGTCACATATTGGAGAATCTATGCTCCTCTGCATGAACAATGGTAGATCAGAAAGATTGGTAGATACTGAAGGTCATATGTTGAATCAGTTAGAAGAAATAAGGAAATAAGAAGAAATCCCATGGAAACAAAAATCTCAAATCCAATGGCTTTGCGAGGGAGAACACAATACAATGTTTTTTAATAAGGAAATGATCTAGCAGAGACAATATAACCACATATTCTCTTCCTTGAGGGTTTGAGATTGAGCCCAAAGGTTTAATCCAAACCCTTAAAAGAGTTCCCGATGACGCAAAAAATTCAGTCCATTTCCAACTAAATATTTTCCAAAAAACCCTCAAAATATAGACGCATTTACATTCCATTTTTCATTATAATTTTATTATAAATGACTAAATAGATTCTGAACATATATGTTTTAACTAGTAAAACAATAGTGAGAAAAAGAAATACTGATTCACCCCCCTCTCAGTAAATAAGAGTATTAGCACACATAATAAATTTACAAAGGCTACCAATTGTTGCTCTGATACCTTTTTATGCTTAGTGCCTCAAGTTTCTTTATTTTCCTTAATTTTCCTTCAATTTTCTCCTCATATGTAACCTATTACCTTTCACCTTCCTTTTCTCCTATTTTCCTTTATTTTCATAAATAAAATGCCAATAATGCCTTTTTACCTTTCCAAATCCTTTTTCATTGCCTTTTCCAATTTCCCCTTAGCCATAAACACAACAAGTGATGCCCACTAGGATAGTTTTCAATCATCGGAAGTGGAGGTATAAGGTGCCATTTTGTAATTGATTGTAATTTGATTTTGCTGCCAATTAATGAAAGAGGCCTCCCCACATTTCCCAAGACCTCCCATCAGTGGTGTCGGGTTAGGACAAGAATTCTGGGCAGAGGTGGTGGAAGACTGCATGTTACCTGGTCAACATATCACCTTCATCAGCATTGGAAGATAAGACTCCACAAGAGGTATGGATTGGTAAGAAACCCTCTCTTTCATATCTGAAGGTATTTGGATGCGATGCTTATGTACATGTTCCAAAGGAGGAACCATGATTCTGCAACCACACAGCTACCTACCCAGCCTATTTACCTAGCATTTTTTCTTCCTTTTGGTTTGGGTGCACTTAGACTTGCAGACCCTGCTTTACAATTTTTCTTTTAACTTCCCTCCTATCTAAATCTACACTTATTTTTGCCAAGGGCCCAGATTAAGCAGTTGGGCTCCTTTGATTCTCTACCTATCTACAAATCTGCCAAGATTAAACTGTTTGGACAGATATCAATTCTGTACATTCTATAACAAGAAATTGAAACCTAAGGAAGCCAAGATTAAGCTGTTTGGACTTCCCTTTTACAGAACATTCTTCAAAAATGGTTAAGTCATCAAAATTGGAATACAGTAGTGGCATTTGGACTAGCACATTTTCATGGCCTCTTCTTTGGCCTCTTTAAGAAATATGGAGGATTGCAGTATGCAAAGTATGACATATTTGGCATGTAAAACTGTCAATCATGAAAGATGAAGACCTGTTGCAACAGGAGGCTAACAATGGCTCCACTAGCGGGGATTGGACACAGTTTCTGCAGGGGGTTCCTTGGGGTGAGGTAGGAGACAGTGTTGATGCCTTTAACTGAGGTGGATGGTCAGGAATGAAAGATGAAGAGCTAAAGAGAGCAAACAATAACTTTGAATTCTCTTTAGACAGAAGAAAACATTGAAATTAAACAAACTTAAAAGCAGAGCATGGCAAGCATGAATTCTTACTTTAACACTTCATTTGTTTAATGTGCAGAAGTAAAAGAAAGGAAATGAATCACATAACAAGCTTACAAGAACATGAGAAACACACCATCAACACATGAGTCCACAAGAATCCCAAAGAGGACTGCAAAACCCTGGTCTTCCTTAGCCAAAAATTGCAGAGATACAGTGAATAATACAATGATAGCTTCTCCCTCAAGAGTCCAACCATGAAAATGAGCAAGAAAGTACATGATATAGATGATCTAACCTCTTTCCCTGCCTCCATGGGTCGAGCTCACTATCCTAGGAGCTGTTTCAAACACTTCTAAACTAAGCACTACAAACTAGGCAGTCAAAACAACTTGCCTCTATAAACTTGGAAACCAATTCATTCATTTAATATTTACCCTTTTCATGAATGAATCTTCTAGAAATGTTACATAAGAGTAAAAGTGTCTAAATGATTTTGAAAAAGCTGCTGGCATGGAGGTAAGCCTCTCAAAATCAAAAGTTTTCTTTTTCAATATGGATATTTCCATCCAAAGGGACAAGATTTGGCAAACATCAAACTTCTGCGATCTGCGATGTTGCGATCACTGCGATATTGCGTTCTCGCGATCTGCGATGGTGCGATTTGCGATGGCACGATATGTGAGGTTACGTAAGCAAATCATAGATCACTTCATTACGAATCCTTCAGGCACGCCATTCAAATAAAATCCACTTACCATAATCTGACTCGAAATCATGCGCTTTTAATGATAGTAAATGAATTAGTTGTTAGTTATTAAATGAATTAAAGACGCGTGCCTTTGTAGAGAATTACTTCACGTAAGGTGGCATATTTAATACATCTATTTCATTTAAAACTCTCCCATCACCTTTCTGGATCAGTCATTTCCATTTCACTTGTAATTTGCAGGAACGAAGAGCTAAGAGGATTCAAACCCAAACGCAGGAAGAAATGGGAAAGAAAAATAAAGCTCAAAGCTCTGAAGCGAAGGAAAAGATGAAGGAGATGGCACCGACGATCATGTAGTCTTTTGATTGGTATCGAATACGTTTTTGTTCCGAGCGAGAGGTCTTAGACCTATATTTTTGGGTTTGGAGATAGATTATTATATCTCCATACCACAGATTGCTTGAAGATATCAGAAACAAAGATTCATCCACGATGGTTTCTTTGGATGTTTCATCGTTGGACGACAATGGGAGATCGCATAGTAATTCCGCGAAAACTAGGGATTTCTTTGATTTGGATTTTACGAATTCCAGATCAAACTCTTGGAGAATTGCTATCCATTTTGAATATTTTCCTCTCCCTCTCTCTCTACCACTCCCTATCCCCCTCTCATGCCATTTCTCCTTCCCCTTCCCCCACCCTCTCCCTCTCTCCATATCGCTCCCCCTTTCCATACCACCACCACACTCTCTCTCTCTCGCACACACACATACTCACACACACATTATCTCTATCGCTCTCATTATCTCTCTCTCTCTCTCCCTACCCCTCCCCCTCCTCTTATTCCCTCTCTCTGTCTCTCTCCCTATCACTCTCACACTCCCCCTCTCTTGCTCACTTCCCCTTCCCATCTCCCTCTCCAACTATCTCTCCCTCGCTCCCTCTCCATCTCTCTATCTCTCTCCCTCTCACTCTCTCCCCTATCTCTCTCCCACTCTCTCCCTCCCCCTCACTTACCCCACCTCTCTCTCTCTCTATCCCACTCCCTCCATCTCGCCCCTCCCTCTATCTCCCCTTCTCCCTCCCCCTCTACCTCCCTCCCTCTCCCCCTCTCTCGCTCTCTCCCCCTCCCGCTCCAGCTCGCGCTCTCCCAATCCTACTTTTCCCCACCCCCTCTCCCCCACCTATATCCCTCTCTACTCCTCTCCCTCCCCCTCTCCCTATCATCCTTTCTCTCCCCCGTCTCTCTCTCCTACTCCTCCTCCTCTCTCTCTCTATCTCTCTCTCCCTTTATGCCTCTCTCTCTCTCCCCCTCTCCTCCTCTCTCTCTCTCTGCCTTTCCCTCTCCCCTCTCCATCTCTCTTCCCCTCCTTCTCCCACTCCCCCTCTCCATCTCCCACTCGCTCCCCCCTCTTTCTCTCTCTCTCTCCTCCTCCCCCTCCGTCTCCCTCTCTCTCTCTCTCCTCCTCCCCCTCCCTCTCCCTCTCTCCCTCATCGCTCTCTCCCTACCCCCCTCGCTCTCTCCCCCATCCCCCTCTATATCTAGCTCTCTCTGTCCCTGCCTCCCTCAACCTCTCTCTCTCTATCTCTCTCCCCATCTCCCTCTTGCTCTCTCTCTCCCCCTCTCCAACCCCCTTTCGCTCTCTCTCTCTCCCTCCCTCTCTCTCTCTCTCCCCCTATCCCTCTACCTATCTCTTTCTTTCTCCCTCTCCCTCTCTCTATCTCTCGATCTCCTCTTTCCCTCCTCTATCCTTATCTCCATCTATCTCCCTCTCCACCCTCCCTCCTCTCTCTCGCTCTCTCTCTTCCTCTCACTTCCTCTTCTTCTCCCTCTACCTCTCCCCCTCTCCCGTCATCTCGCCTTCCCCACTCCCACCCTCTCCCCCTCTCCATCTCTCTCAACCTAACCCTTCCCGCCCACCCTCTCTCTACCTCTCTCTCCCTCTCTCACTCTACCTCTCCCCCTCCTACCCCCACTCCCTTTGTCTCTCTCTCTCTCTCTCCTCCCTCCCTCCGCTCTCCCATTATTTCCCTCACTATCCCTCTCCCCTCCCCCTATCATACTCCCTCCTCCTCTCCCTCCCACTTTCCATCCTCCTCCCCCTCTCCTCCCTCTCCCTCTCTCACCATATCCCTCTCCCCCTCTCTCGCTCTCTTCACCCCACGCTATCCTCTTCGACTTTGTCTCCCGCTCTCTCTCTCTCCTCTACCTCTCCTTCTCCCTCTCCCTCTCTCTCTCTCCAGTTGAGGGATATACTGAGTGAAATGGTTGATGAACCTGGATCTATCCTCTAGAGGCTCCTCTGCTATATTGAGGAAATGTTGTACAAGGACAGATTCCATGTCTTTGTGAGAGACGAGTTCTCTCCCTTGAGAATCTTTGAGCTTTGTGATTCTGTTGTGTGCCCTGTGATCCATTGAACATTTTGTGTCCTGAATAAAAACCATATTTGGTTTTTCTTCTTTTATTCTATTACTGAGATTTCTTTGTTTCCTTCTATTTCCTATGCCTCTAATATTCCAAGTTGTGAGCTTCATTAAGAAAGGTTTGTAAAGGAATAACTGGTGAGATCTTTCATCTTCCTTGAGTTAATCAATAGTTTCCCACATTTGTTCAGCAACTCTTTCTGTCTTTTTCTTCCTCTTTTCCTGTCTGGGTTCTTTGGAGATTGTCCCCGTGTCTCCTCCATCATCTTGACCCCTCTATGCTCCTGGATTTCATGATTTCTTTTGACTCTAGATCCCTTCGATTGTGATCTCCATAGGAAGAGCTGTTGAACCCTATCATATTCCTCTTTTGGCAGGGAGTCCACTCCTTTGGTCGTCCCTTGTTCCAGAAAGTTCTCTAGATCTAGATTTTCCCTATCTAGAATCTCCTACAGTTCATGGTCCTCCGTTCCCGCCTCACTTGGAGTCATCTCATGGTCCCTATTTATCTCCATACTGTTTGGCAGATCCTCCTTTTTCTAGTTGTTTTCTATGATATCTTCCATGGCGTTGATGTTGTTTTTCCTATCCAACTGATTCTCCCCATGGACAAATTCTTGAAAGAAGAACAGGATGAAGAGAACGACATGGCAAGGAGAATGAGTAACTTGGTTGAATTACAGCAAATCAGAGAACAATTGGTTGAGAAGTCAAGAATTCATCATAAGAAGATCAAAGAAACCTTTGATAGAAAGGCAAAAATGGACAGTTTTCAGGTTGGTGACTGGGTTCTTAAATGGGATGCATTGAAGGAAAAGAAGGGCAACCATGGTAAATTTGATGCCTTATGGATGGGACCATTTGTCATTGCTCAAGTTCAGATGAACAACTTTCATTCTGCACAATTTGGAGGGGGAAGGTGAGGCTTTCATCCCCAGAAGGAGCCAGTGTTAGCCCTGAGGTGCACTGCTGCTATTTTAATGGAAATGTCCCGTGTTTTAGCTCCAATGGTCCACGTCTCCTCTTGCTCCGCTTTAGCCATAAGTCGGACTTCAAAAATTAGACACCCGCGCTCATAAATATCGGCAGGTCTGCTCTCAGTTCATCTCCTTTCCGCTGCGCTCTCCATTCTCTGATCCTGTCGTCGATCTTCCCACTGATCTGATGGTCCACACTTCATCCGACTAATAATTTACGCTCACTCGCTCTGACCAATCACCACCATTAGATCATTTTCGCCAGATCTAACGGCTATCGCGCATATCGCTCGGGCAACAAGAGAGAGGGATACTCGCCCGATAAAGCAGTTTCCTCTCTCTCCTCCGCTGCTACGTGGCGCCCGATGAATGGAATCGCCCGGGCGGCAGGGCGATTCCGGGAATCGCCCGGGCGCCCTCACCCGCCCGCCCGCCCTGCGCCCTCACGGGCGGGCGGGCGGGCGGGTGAGGGCGCCGGGCGGGCGGGCGTGTGAGGGCGCTCGGGCGATTCCCGGAATCGCCCGGGCGCCCTCGTCCGCCCGCCTGCCCGTGCCCTCGTCCGCTCGGCGCCCTCACCCGCCTCACCTGCCGGGCGATTCCGGGAATCGCCCGGGCGCCCTCACACGCCCGCCCGCCCGCCCCCCAACTCACTCTCTCTCTCCCCCATCCTATCTCTCCCTCTCCCTCTCTCTCTCTCTATCCCTCTCCCTTCCCCCTCTCTCTCTACCCCTCCCTTCCCCCCTCTCTCTACCCCTACCTTTCTCTCACTACCACCCCGTCTCCGCCACCTTTCTCACCCACTCTCCCTCCCCCTCTCTTCCTTCGCCCTCTTCCTCCCTCCCTCTCTCTCTCTCCCCTCCTTGCTCTCTCTCCCTCCCTCTCTCCCCTACCCTCCCCACTCTCTCTCTCTCAGTCCCTCCCCCTCTCCTCCCTACCTCCTCTCTCTTGTTATCCCCCCTTCCCACCCTATCCTCCTCTCCCTCTCCCCTTCCCACCCTATCCCTCTCTCTCTCTTTCTCTCCCCTCCGCCCTCTCTCTCTGCCCTTCCCCCCTCCGCCCCCCACCGCACTCTCTCTCTTCCCCATCCTATCTCTCCCTCTCCCTCCTCTCTCTCTACCCCTCCCTTCCCCCCTCTCTCTCTACCCCTACCTTCCTCTCACTACCACCCCCTCTCCGCCACCTTTCTCACCCACTCTCCCTCCCCCTCTCTTCCTTCGCCCTCTTCCTCCCTCCCTCTCTCTCTCCTCCCCTCCTCGCTCTCTCTCCCTCCCTCTCTCCCCTCCCCTCCCCACTCTCTCTCTCTCACTCCCTCCCCCTCTCCTCCCTACCTCCTCTCTCTTGCTATCCCCCCTTCCCACCCTATCCTCCTCTCCCTCTCCCCTTCCCACCCTCTCCTCCCCTCCCTCATGCTACCACACCCCCTCTCCCTCCCTCTACCTCTTTCTCTCTTCCGCTCCCCCTACCCGTTTTTTGCTCTCCCTCCCAACCTCCCTCCTCTCTCTCTCTCTCTCTCTCTCTCTCTCTCTCTCTCTCCCTCTCTCCTCCCCTCTCCCTCTAATCGTCTCTCACAAAAACCATCTCTTTCTCTACCCCTTTGCCTCCCCCTCTCCCCATATCCCTCTATCTCCCCCTCTCCATATGTCTCTCACTATCTCCCTCCCTCTCCCCATATCCCTCTCTCTCCTTGATCTATCATTTGTTGCACATGATATTCCCTTTTTCCTCCTTATCACATGGTTTCGCCATACTTAGCCAAAATTTCAAAAATTCCACTTTGGCCCCAACATGCCCCCAAAATTATTCATGGCTTGCCCCCAAGCCACTCTGGCATGTTTATGCACCAAAAAAATGGAGTATCTTTGTATTTTTCTTCAAAATTTTCTCAAATGTTTGTTTGGTAGAAAACATGGTAGTCTTTGCCTCCTCTACCCATATCATAATTTTGTTTGCTACCTTAACATGCATAAGAAGAGCCAGGAATAATGGTTCATTGTCTGCAACTACCTGATTCAGACCAAAAGAACTTTTCTTTCGCTCCACCCTTGGTGACTTGACTTAAAGGCCAAGTGATATGAGAGAACCCCAACACAAACCTGCGATAGAACTTTGTCTCCCGCTCTCTCTCTCTCCTCTACCTCTCCTTCTCCCTCTCCCTCTCTCTCTCTCCAGTTGAGGGATATACTGAGTGAAATGGTTGATGAACCTGGATCTATCCTCTAGAGGCTCCTCTGCTATATTGAGGAAATGTTGTACAAGGACAGATTCCATGTCTTTGTGAGAGACGAGTTCTCTCCCTTGAGAATCTTTGAGCTTTGTGATTCTGTTGTGTGCCTTGTGATCCATTGAACATTTTGTGTCCTGAATAAAAACCATATTTGGTTTTTCTTCTTTTATTCTATTACTGAGATTTCCTCAATATAGCAGAGGAAATATAGACCTACCCCATCCCCCTACCCTACCCTACTCCATTCCCCCCCCGCCCGCCCCTACCCTACCCCCCCATTTCCCCCCTCCGCCCCCTACCCTACCCTACCCCATCCCCCTACCCTACCCTACCCCATTCCCCCCCCTCGCCCCCTACCCTACCCCCCCCATTCCCCCCCCTACCCTACCCTACCCTACCCCCCCACCCCATCCCCATTCCCCACCCGGCCCACCCCGCCCCACCCCTACCCGACCCACCCCACCCCTACCCGGCCCTACCCGGCCCACCCCGCCCACCCCTCCCCCTCCCCGGCCCACCCCGCCCACCCCTCCCCCTCCCCCGCCCCTACTCGGCCCACCTCGTCCCCTCCCCGGCCCCTCCGCCCACCCCTCCCCTCCCCGCCCCTCCCCGGCAACCTCCGCCCACCCCCGCCCCTCCCCGGCCCCCTCCACCCACACCTCCCACTCCTCCGCCCCCTCCGCCCACCCCGGCCCCCTCCGCCCGCACAAGGCCACCCCCGGGCCGCCTCGCCCCGCCCGACCGGCGGCGGGTCGATTCCGAGAATCGACCCGCCGCCGGTCGGGCGGGGCAGGGCGGCCCTGTGCGGGCGGAGGGGGCCGGGGAGGGGGTGGGGTGGGCGGAGGGGCCGGGGAGGGGACGGGGGAGGGGGAGGGGAGGGCGGGGTGGGCGGAGGGGCAGGGGAGGGGGTGGTGGAGGGGTGGGCGGAGGGGGCCGGGGAGGGGCGGGGGAGGTGGAAGGGTGGGCGGAGGGGGCCGGGGAGGGGCGGGGGAGGTGGAAGGGTGGGCGGAGGGGGCCGGGGAGGGGTGGGCGGAGGGGGTCGGGGAGGGGCGGGGGAGGTGGAGGGGTGGGTAGAGGGGGCCGGGGAGGGGGCTGGGGAGGGGCGGGGGAGGGGGTTGGGTGGGTGGAGGGGCTGGGGAGGGGGCGGGGGAGAGGACGGGGCCGGGGAGGGGCGGGGTGGGCCGGGTAGGGGCGGGGGAGGGGGAGGGGGAGGGGGAGGGGGGGTGGGCGGGGTGAGCCGGGTAGGGGCGGGGGAGGGTGTGCGGGGTGGGGAGGGTGTGCGGGGTGGGGAGGGGGCCGGGGGGGGAATGGGGATGGGGTTGTGGGGGGGAATGGGGGGGGGGGGTAGGGTAGGGGGCAGGGGGTAGGGGGGTTAAGGTAGGGTAGGGGGCGGGGGGTTAGGGGTAGGGCGGGGGTGTTAGGCGGGGGGGGGGGGAATGGGGGGGTTTAGGGGAGGGGGGGGAATGGGGGGGGTAGGGGGATGGGGTAGGGTAGGGTAGGGTGGGGGGGGGGTGTAGGGGGGGGGGAAATGGGGGGATAGGGGGATGGGGTAGGGTAGGGTAGGTGGGGGGTAGGGGTAGGGGCAGAAGGGGGATGGGGTAGGGGTAGGGGTTAGGGTGTAGGGGGGGTAGGGGTAGGGGCAGAAGGGGGGTGGGGTAGGGGTTAGGGTGTAGGGGGGGTAGGGGTAGGGGCAGAAGGGGGGGGTGGGGTGCGGATTGGGGGGGCAGAAGGGGGTGGAGGGAGAGGGGGCACGGGGAAAGAGTTAGGGGGTGGGGCCCATGGGGCCGGCGTTAAGGAAGGGGGGGGGGGAGTTGAGATTGGAGGGGAATGGGAGTTAGGGGGTGGGCTTATGGGGAGGAGAGTTGTGGGGTAGGGAAGGAAGAGTTGGGGAAAGGGTGCATGGGTGGGTGAGTTGGGGGTGGCCCGAAACATTTACTTATAACATGAGAGTAAAGGATGTAGATCTCAACTCCACTTGAGATTAATTGTTGAAATTCATCTGATTCACTAATGCAAATACACTTTGCATTCCATTATATTAACTATCCTTTTCTTATAAAAAAATTACTTTAATAAAGCCTTTAATTAAGGTAATTCATTATTGTTGAAGGTCTTAAAGGACTTTCACACATCTAGACACTTAGACCTATGCACGATGCTTCTATCCTAAACATTTAAAAGGCAATATTTTCTCTTCCAATGAAAACAATATTATCTTACAAACTATTTACATAATCTCATGCAAAAAACAAACATTCAAGCCAAGATAACTAGCAAGAACTGGATTAAATAGAGTCATCCAGACTAGACTTGGACCCAATTCCTTGCTTTGCTCTGCTTCTAGCTCTCTAAGCTTTATTTTTCACTTTGTTCCTCCCATAAGAGGGAGGCTATAATTTTGATTGTTGTCATTATTGGTTTTCTAGGTAGCACCAATAATGACATCTTCGTATTCCAATAGAGGCTTTCTAAAATTATTTTTGAATTTTACATCTTGGTCACTCCTTGATGTATGTGCTCCCTCCCTCTCTCTCTCTCTCCCCTATCCCTCTACCTATCTCTTTCTTTCTCCCTCTCCCTCTCTCTATCTCTCGATCTCCTCTTTCCCTCCTCTATCCTTATCTCCATCTATCTCCCTCTCCACCCTCCCTTCTCTCTCTCGATGTCTCTCTTCCTCTCACTTCCTCTTCTTCTCCCTCTACCTCTCCCCTCTCCCGTCATCTCGCCTTCCCCCACTCCCACCCTCTCCCCCTCTCCATCTATCTCAACCTAACCCTTCCCGCCCACCCTCTCTCAACCTCTCTCTCCCTCTCTCACTCTACCTCTCCCCCTCCTACCCCCACTCCCTTTGTCTCTCTCTCTCCCTCTCCTCCCTCCCTCCGCTCTCCCATTATTTCCCCCACTATCCCTCTCCCCCTCCCCCTATCATACTCCCTCCTCCTCTCCCTCCCACTTTCCATCCTCCTCCCCCTCTCCTCCCCTCCTCCCCCCCTCCCCCACATTTGGAATCCTTGTAGCATCAACAATGATGGAGGATGAAACTGTAAACGTCACCCTAGCAAGAGTTACCTTGTTATTATAGAGATTGGCTACAGAAAGCCTGGTCAGTCTTGGCTTTCAAAGGGATTCCCTTCCCTCAAAATACTTGGGAATCCCTCTAACTGCTAAACCAATGCTCAAAATCATTTGGGAACCATTGATTCTCGGAATCACCCATCCACCAGCCGGGCGGAGCCACCAACCAAGCAGGCAGCTGGTCGCTGGTTGATTCCCGGAATCACCCAGCCACCAACCGGGCAGGCGGCTGGTGGCTGGTTGATTACATGCGGCTGGTGGCTGGGTGATTCCGGGAATCAACCAGCCACCAGCCGCCCGCCCGGTTGGTGGCTAGGTGACTCCTGGAATCAACCAGTCACCCACCCGGCTAGTGGCTGAGTGATTCCAGGAATCAATCAGCCGCCCACCTTACTGGTGGTTGGGTGATTCCGGCTGGGTGATTCCGAGAATCACACAGCCACCAGCCAGACGGGCTGCCGGGGTGGGTCGGCCTAGAATCTCCAAGCCACTAGCCGAGCGGGCAGGCGGGTCACCTCAAAGGCTTGGACATATTGGAGAGAAGGGCCTTCGAATACTTCATAGTAAAGGTATGGTAGAAGGTTTGAGTAATAGCTCTCTGGATTTTGATTTCTGTGAAAATTGCGTATATGGGAAGCAGAATTGGTTGATTTTCCCCTCTGATGGTAATTCTCCTCCTACAAAAAAAAAATTACTTCCTAAATAAAGAACAGCAGAGATAACTGGTTCTTCCAAGTGAATCACCAATTGTTGTGGCCAACAACAACCCCCCTTCTTATTGAGTGTTATCCTTAGTTATTTTTTATTCCTTGTCCAATGAGTAACCATGTTGAATATTTTCAATGGACCCTGCTACACAAAAAATGAGAAATACATGAAAAACATGATTACAATCACATTTTTCATGTATTTCTCATTTTTCCTATAGTGAGGTCCGTTGAAAGTATGCAACATGGATACTCCTTGGTTGAGGAATTGAATTTTTCATCCAAGGAGTGCTTCTGCTCAAAATTTTAGTAAAACTGTAGGGAGGTAAGTTGAAAATCCAAATTGGGGATGGTAATTCACCTCCTACAATCTCCTTCTCTTTATTTTGACCGCAGGGGTAGTTTCTTTGTCTTTTGCATCTTTCTATGTATTCATCTATTTTAGACTCAATGTGACAAGTACATTTCTGCTTCTTAAATTTTAATGTTTCTGCAAATGGCTGAGAGAATTTTGATATCCCCTTTGATGTGCATAGATTATAGAGCCTTAAACAAAGCCACTCAAAAAGATCATTTCCCCTTGCCATTTATTGATCAGGTGTTGGACAGCTTGTCAGGAAAGAAGTTATTTTCCTTTTTAGATGGTTTTAGCGGATATAAACAAATCAGAATTGAATAGCTATATTTCCGATAAGTGTTGAGGCCTTAACCTACTCACATAGACAAAAAAAAGGCTGAGTTGACAACATCATGTCAGGTAGGGGGGTGGGCATGCATTATAGGGGGATCTACGAAATAACCAACACGATCATGAATGTGGAATTCGATGTGCCCCACTCGAGCTTCCTCTCCCTCCCTCTCTCCTCTCTCTCCCTCTTACTCTTGGATTAGTATTAGAGTAGGTTTCTTTCGCTATAATGTAGGAAGTAGTAGGAGATTTAAATATATTAACCTAAAATTCATAAAATCCCATTCATGATAGATGAAACTATTAATAACCCTCAAGATCCAACATAGGATAGATTCACTAGGCAAGAAGAGAAGGTCATAGATATTGGCCATAATATGAATCTTCTCATGCTAGCTTCAGCTAATAAGCTTGGAATCAAAGAAGATAGAGGTTCCAACTCGAAGGTTAGATTAAAGGGAAAATAAAGAGATCAATAAGAATTAGAGAATGAGACTAATAGAGAACCAAAAAAATAACAACCAAGTTTGAGTTTCGTGAAGAATTCACAGTCCATGTTCAAGATGGAAGACAATGTCAACATAAATCCATATCAAGATGAGATTGACACTTCGAAATTAAATCACTAGTTGCAACATTTGAGGGTTATTTTAGCATTCATCACATGGAGGAGAAATGGAAAAGAAAATGTTGGACATAGTGCTAGAGATTGTTGGACACAATGTTGGTAATTGTTGGGCTCAGTGCAAGAGGGAGAGGGAGAGGGGGTTTCCACGCGGCGCCCAAGGTGTGGGGTTTCCACCCGGCGCCCAAAATTTGGGGTTTCCACGCGGCGCCCAAGATGTGGGGTTTCCACCCAGCGCCCAAAATTTGGGGTTTCCACGCGGCGCCCAAAATTTGGGGTTTCCACGCGGCGCCCAAGATGTGGGGTTTCCAGGTGGCGCCCAAAATTTGGGGTTTCCACGCGGCGCCCAAGATGTGGGGTTTGCAGGCGGCGCCCAAAATTTGGGGCTTCCATGTCTCGCCCAAAATTTGGGGTTTCCACCCGGTGCCCAAAATTTGGGGCTTCCATGTCTCGCCCAAAATTTGGGGTTTCCACCCGGCGCCCAAAATTTGGGGCTTCCATGCGGCGCCCAAAATGTGGGGTTTCCAGGCGGCGCCCAAAATTTGGGGTTTCCGCCGGGCGCAAAATTTGTTGGGGTTTACAAGTCGCGCCCAAGCCGGGGGAAACTTGGGGTTTCTATGTCGCGCCCCGGCGCCAAAGCCGGGGGAAACTTGGGGTTTCCATGTGGCACCCCGACCGAAACCGACGGCGCCCAAGCCTGGGAAACTTGGGGTTTCCGAGTCGCGCCACGACCGAAACCGACGGTGCCCAAGCCTGGGAAAACAGGGGGTTTCCAAGGTCACGCCCCGGCGCCCAGGCCTGGGGAAACTTGCGGTTTCCATGTCGCGCCACGACCGAAGCCGGCGGCGCCCAAGCCTGCGGGGACTCGAGGTTTTCCATGTCACGCCCAAGCCTGGTGGAAACTCCAAATATTGGGCGACTGGTGGAAACCCAAAATTTTGGGCGCCGCATGGAAACCCCAAATTTGGGCGCCGGGTGGAAACCCCAAATTTTGGGTGCCGCATGGAAACCCCACAAACTTTCAAATACATATTATGAGGTTAAAAAATAGTTAAAAACATGAAAGAAGGTTCCATGTTACATAGAAAAGTTAAACACTACCACAAATGAAGACCCTGCACATTGACATCCATTGCCTGCTCTACTGCTGAGAACAGCGAACTTATGCCGGGCAACTGGGGTGGAATATCCAGCCTCTGCGGGCGTTTCCTCTTTAGTGAAGGCGAAGGACACTTGCGGGCAATCGAACCATTCTCCTCCAGGACATTGACACTGAGAGAGACCGCCCTCATGACTGGACTCTTCCCGCTATCGCTCCACAGAATATTCTCGCTTCTGTTATTCAGCACAGGACTCAGCCCATCGCGCACAAAACTATCATGGATCTTACATTCTGAGGGAAAACTCATGGAGAAATGTATTCGGTGTAGGTTTATGGACAACACATGTACACCAAGGTCTTCAAAATGAAAATGGTAATTCTTACATTAGTAAATGCTTTGAACATGATGACTATGTAAATATATTTCATGAAACTATTAATGGTGTATTACATGAAAACTCTGGCACTGGTTTTGATTTGAAACAGATTTGATGTTGCAGTTGTTTAAATTTTCATTTGAACCTGGGCTCTAAACAATAGATAAATCATGTGATAAATTATCTTAATGCACTAGATGAATAACTATTTTTGCATTGTTATGAGTATGCTTGCAAATTTATGTTCTCAAGCCTTTACAAATTCCATGATTTCAACCCTTTGTCTGAACCTTTCGGACTTCTCTTTAAATCCTGAACCTTGCCGAGCTTTGCTAATTTAATGGTGAGTTTTATCGTGTTCTTTTGCACTGGCTAATTTATTCAGAATTTCACTTTGCCAATATCTAACATAAACACAAATCAGGGGACTTGGAATTTACTAATTACAGGAGGCTGCCCGAAATCGATTAGAATTATATATAAAATAATCGTATTTTGGACAAAGGCTTTAAGATCTTATCTTCATCCCCATAGAATTCCATGACCAGCAATCTGGAATCCTGAACGACAGCTTCGCTCTTCTGGCAGGCTGTACGTGTTGAAACCAAAAGTGGCTCAATGCGGGCATTATAATCTCCCAATAGTGCGCATCCCTCTGCACCCTGAACAGGCTGCTGCCCTTACGGGTCCAGACGTAGAAATCAATCCAACTTCAACCTGCTGCTTGCCAAAAAGGGGAGGTCAGAGCTGCCAGCAACCTGAAGGCAAAGTTGTGGCCCTCGGCCTCCACATTCCATGATAATGATGTTTATTGAACTCTCTAACTGTATTGTTTTTGTTCCTCGTGAATTTATTGCAGAGAGTATCAACTAATCTGTAAAAATGGGGCCGCATCACACTGACATTGATCTTTCTTCTTTCTTCAGGTACAAGCAAGGCATCATTTATGACCTGCTCAATAGCGAGTGCTCTCTTTGTAGAACCAACGTCTTTGCAGTGGAAGCTAGAGGTCATAGGTGGCGGGAGCTGTTGGCAGGGGATAATTGCAGCAACAGAGCACGTCCAAAGGCTGGCATTGAAATCTTGTAGACTCCATGTTACCATACCACTGAAGTGAAACACCTCTGAAGTGACACACTGGCAAGTGATGGAACACTGAAGTGAAATACTGACAAGTAGTGCCAAATATGGCAAGTGGCATGAGTATCAAAAACTTTGGATAAAGGTACTAAGACTTGTATAAAAATCACAAGGGGAATCCATACTTTGGATAAACGCTGAAACATGGATAAAGGTACTAAGACTTGTATAAAAATCACAAGGGGAATCCATACTTTGGATAAACGCTGAAACACCATTCCCACCTCATGGGCTCCACCATGAACAGTAAAAACTTTGGATAAACTTAACAGAGCCAAATCTTAAAGCGAATCCATACTTTGGATAAAACCTATTTGCCAATTGCATATTCTATAACTCTGCAATAAGACCTCTAAAATTAAACTTTGGATAAAACAATTGTTTTGGCAAAAACGTTCGTTAAATACATTGGTCAACGCAAATTAATATCGATTCAACGCTGAATCGATCGCTAGAGTCCCTGCAGTGCCGTAGGCAGGGACTAATAAATAACGGAAAAACTGAAAGAAAACAACAAAATGCAAAGAAGTTACTAGGGATCTTGAAGTTTAAACCAATATGGTGACCATTTTTCTATTTTTAGGATTCTTAAGTCACCAGTAGTAAAAGTGAGATTGAATTACAAGAACCTACAATGTCTAGCAATGGTCTTCAAACCTGCATGTAAAAATGTTAGCAAAATTCCTTGCAATAGACCTAAACTAAAAGAAAATATGAAAAACAATTATAATGGAACTGATTGAAAATAAATGATTTTATTATTATGTAAATGGAAAATACACTAGAGAATTAGAAATCATAGACATTGGTCGATACCATCCTCCTCTATGTGTTGGGTTCTCCCTTATTTTGCATTGGGTTGTTTCTCTCTCTTCTCCATATGCAAAATGGACAAGTTAATGGTGAGTAGAACTTAGATTCAAGATCATAAGTCTGACAATGAAATTTTTTATGAGAAAATGATGAGGAAAAACCCTTATATTTACAATAAAATGCTACATTAGACTAGATGTAGTCAAATAATAAAACTATTTGGTTGACTAGATCAAGATCTAAGAATAGGTGTCCTTCTTGGAATAGATTAGAAGAGTTAAAGGTTCCTTTCGAGTTGAGATATGCCACTATTAGGTTATACGAGAATGTAATTGCCAAGCTAAAGAGCAATGATGGGTGGTCGGAAGATATTAAGCGTAATATCAGAGTTAAACAAGGTTACCCCCTCTCCCCTACCCTATTTGGCATTTACATTGACAAGCTCGAAGGTTATTTAGAGGAAGCAGGATGTGTTGACATGATCTTAGCTGGGGTAGTCGTCATCCTTCTTCTCTATGCTGATGATATTGTTATCCTCGCAAGGTGTCCATCTGATCTTGATAAGCAACTTAGGCTTCTTAATGATTTCTGCTCTACCATGGGTATGACTGTTAACACTGACAAAACAAAAGTTATGATTATCAATTCCAAGAAGGACACCTACGCTAATTTTATGTATGACACTAATAACTTGGAGGAAGTGTATTCTTACAAGTACCTAGGAATTGATATTCATCACAAGCTCAATTGGAACTATAGCATTGAGAAAAGGATTAATGGGGGGTGGAAAGCTTACTTTGGTCTTGAAAATAATTGTAAAATGGAAAACCTTGTAATGTGGGATAAAAAGAAGTTCCTCTTTGAAACTTTAGTCACTCCTGTTATCTTATATGGATGTGAGGTTTGGGGTTACAACATCTCTAGAGAATCCTGGAGAAAGATTGAGCAAATCCAGAAGCGCTTTATAACGTATAACCTGAAAATTAAAAGCAATACACCCTACCCTATTCTCCTTATAGAACCAGGTCTTTCCCCTATCGAGAACCTAGCTATGACTAGGCTTCTGTTGTACAAGCACAAGCTCAATAACATAGGAGATCATAGACTTCCTAAGCTAGCTCTAAATTCCAGCCAAACCCACCTAAGGTTCAAATGGGGGTGGTATAAAGACACGAGGGACTGGTTAAACCATTGGGAGATCAATGAGAATGATGCATTGCAAAACATTAATAACATTAAAAATATTGTTACTTCTAAGTTGAAAGAAAAAATGTGGTGTGAGAAAGATTTAGCAGTTAAAAGAAAATTAAGTTATTATAAGAAGGTCATCAACCCCACCCTAAAAGATCAAAAGTGGCTCTCTATTTTAGCTAGTTCAAAGAAGAAAATTAATATAGCAAAGACTAGAATGAACTCTCATGAGCTCCATAGTGAAACAGGTCATTGGGTAGTTCCTAAAACACCATGGATGGAAAGGATCTGCCATCTCTGTGAGAATAGGAACATTGAGGATGAAAACCACTTCCTCTTAGAGTGCCCCGCGTACAACCACATTAGATCTCAGTTTCATAATCTTTGTCACAATACTGACCTTCCTAGCCTTTTATGATGTCAAAATTATAGTGAGCTTGGGAGGCTTCTCTCCAAGCTTTTTGAGCATAGGAATAAAATCTTAAATCAAACTAAATAATTTGTTTCTTTAGGTCCGATAGACCAAAGTTTGGTCTCAGTGGACATTAACCATCATCATCATCATCATCGTCATCATGAATATTTGTTTTAGAGAGGAAAATATAAAAGAAATGGTCAATAATATTTACTTAGTTAACTAACTCTAAAAATAATGGTTAATTAAGTCAACTAAGGAAACTGGTTGAAATAATTAATAAATTAAATTGATTTATTAATTATCTTATGGGAGATATGGTAAAAGTAGTTAGAAATAATCATTTAATAATTATTTATAATAAATGGTTAAGGAATAATAAAAAAATAATGATTTATTTAATTATTCATGTAGAAATGGTAAAAGTGGGAGAAAATAAAATTAAGTATTTTCACAAAATGGGTAAATATATGAAAATATCATGAAATTAAATAAATAACTTTCTGGGTTATTTTCATATGGGTAAAATAAACTAAATAATTTAGGAAAGGTGGTTCAGTAAATAATTTCCTAAGGTGCAAGTGGGTTTTAATGTGTAAAACCCATGCTACAAGGCATATTTCAATTAGGCATATTGTGATCATCCTAGTGAAAAATGGTTTGGTGATCACTTTTTGGGTGATAATTGTGTCAAGTGTTAAAGTAATGACATGAAGATAATAGTAAAGATGTTGGTTCTATGGGGGGGAATATTTCACAGTATGGAAGCAACAAGAATTCCTAGAACCATAATGCTCTAGACATCTCTGGCCAGCTGAGTTGGCCACCCTAGAGGTAGTGGCACAACTCGAGGGACTGCCAGTGCAAAGAAGGGTGTGCTCTACTTGGTTGTGGGGATAATAAGGGATGTGAGCTTATAGTTGGAGGATGGTAAGGTTTGGTATGAGGGCTTGGGAGGTACCTATAGACCCATGAGGGTAGCATGAACTCTTGGAGCTACAATGCTCTAAACAGACGTAGCCGCCCAAGTTCGTCACCCTAAAGGTAGTGGCGCAAGCCTAGGGACTATGAATGTAGGGAAGGAGGTGCACTACCTTGTCATGGGGATGATGGGGGATGTGATCCTTTAGGTTGGTACTGGTCATGTACCTATATTTAGGTAAGCTGTTTCCCCATGGAATCGAAGCCCAAATCGGGGTGACCCCTTGTTGAGAGAAAATGAGCAACATGGTTTATGGCTGGGAAGAATGTTTCAGGTTTGTAGTTGGTTGGTGACAATAAAAGATAAATAATTACTTTCTATGAGTATTTATTTTTCGTTGCAATAATCCATGTATTTTTTTGAACTGCATGTGAATTTCAATTTAAGGTTGTTATTTCTGCAAATAGATGCATGAATATGAGTTATTTCATTTTAGAATACATTCAAACATGCATAACACCCATACATGAAATAAAATAAAAAAAGCAATTTCAGATAAAAATGGATTACATAGGTAACATACATAGTGATATACCTAAGATGGTGCCTAGAGACATTATTGGAAGTAAAAAAAATGAAAATTATTCAGAAAGGCAGGTTATAAAGGGTCACAGGGGTATGGGTATTTCCAAACAAGTGGTTGGAATGCACCAAGGAATGTTATAGAGTGGTATCATAGCCCAAGTTTACAAAACATGGGCCATGTCGGTCGAAATCCATTACAGGGAAAATCATAGAATATTGGGCAACCATTTGAAAAAAATTGTAGGGAATGGAGATGAACAAAATTCCATGTTGGGGATGAAAAGCCATCAAAATGGCATTGCTACAAACTTGGAATTTGCAAGGTGATGAGTAAACTTTACTAACAAATATGCTAAATTTGTGTAGACAAAAAATTCTAGAAAATAAGTATTATTGACTAAAAAAGAAAAATAAAATTAAAGAAAAAAATGGTGACGTCAGCAATGGGGTGGAAATGCCAAGTGGCGATTGAATTGGCAGAAAGAAGATGCCAAGTGGAAACTAGAGGCAGGATATAAAACCATCGAGCATTTCTTACCTTGTTAACTAAGCAACAAGTTTTCACCTAATGGGAATATATGTCGTGCAATGCGATGATTGTGAGTCGTCTGATCCATCGAATGGATTACCCACTGTAAATGTCCACACTACTTTCCACCTGATGTCATTTTTGGGCCACTGGATCAGAGTGATCTCAACCATCAAATCCATTGGGTGTGTAGCATCATTTTAATCTATGCATAAGTTGGACCCTGATAGGATATTTTTACCATTGATGAGAGATAATCATAACCATCAAATACATTGAAGATTCAACTTTCCCTAAACATACATGCATGTTCTATCCTGATACAGATCTAAGTCGTTGGATCAAATAATTTTTAGTTGTTATATTAATAAGATGCACAACCTCACTATAACCTCTATGCATGTTCCATCCCAATAGGAATATGAGTGGTTAATTTAGTTAAAGGTCAACCATTAGATCTATGAGTGAGCAATTCGCACGTTGTGGGGAAAAGTGGAGAATGGACCCTGTGTGTAGCCATATCTAATCAAGGACTATTACATGGAAGGTCCCACATGAATGGTGGGGTCTAGGTGGGGATGAACATGAAAATGAGAAGGTTGCATGTATGCCAAGTGTTTAAGTAAATCCATGCAAATTACTTCATGTCCAATCTGAACTAAAAGCCAATTATATATAGGAAATTCTTTTCCAATGAAATAAGAGCACATGAATAAGATTCATATGTTTGAAAAAGTTATACAGAAGAGTTATAGGAATATTTGGTTGGTTCAAGGAAGTAAACTAACCAAACTTTAAACATTTTTTCCAATTGTTTTCGGCTAATTTCACAAGTCATCCACTTGCAGGGCATTTTTGAGGCCCTAAACGATGTTTTCAAATAGTTAAAAACCATGACAACTGCCTCTACAAGTGGGTTTTCATATACTAATTGTATGGAAAGTGTCTACAACTCAAATAAAATAGCTTGGAGAGAAATTTCACATGAAATATTATAATAACGAAATAGAACCAGTATGAAGAAATTATGACTAAAATAGTGTAAAGGAAAATAAGTTATGCAGTGACTTAAAAAGGTTGTAAATATGAAACTAGAGCTCAGATTGGGGCACCAAAGTAGTCAATAGGAAGTTATGAGACAATACAACAAAGACATCAAGTTGTCTTTTAAATTTGGATATATAATTTTTTCAGAAAATTGGAAAAAAAGTTGTTGTAATAGAATAGGGGAAATTGGGTTGAATGGGCCAAAAATTTCAAAGGCCACAATTTTTAGCTTGGGATTTAGATTTGGGAAAAAAATAATCATTAGAAAGCTATTGAAAAGGAGAATAAGTTATCAACCCATAATTTTGGTTCAAGTTAAGAAATTTCTCATAAAGTTAAAAGAAGGCTATAGGTGGCCTATAGGGTAGGACCAACATGATGACCAAAAATATGGGGGATGCTTAGCGGTCCTATAGCCATGAATAAGAGGTTGGAGCTATGAACATTAGCATGGATAATGCTAAAATGGAGTCAAATAGGCATGTAAGGGATAGGCCATAGGATAGATACCTAGGGGAAACCATGAGTATCAAAATAGAGGTGCTCAACTATAATCCTGATAATGAGATACTAATAAGAGAACAACACAAAATTAACACTTATATTTTATAGAGCCTAAATTTTTATAGATGAGAATGGACTAGAGATTTGATTCTAGGCAGAAAGAGAAACATGACTCACAAGTTAGGGGTAAAGATGTTGGATATTCAATACACTCTAGGAGTGTTGTGTGGCATCACCATCATGCATCAAGGAAATCAACTAAGAGAGCATATGTTTCCTTAAAATCAAGGAGTAATCCAAGCATATCACTAGTGAAGCAACCAAGAAGGAGACCCAACTTAGATAGTTTGCAAGGAGATATCAGAAGTATCAAGCCTCCACATTTAATGGTGAGCACAAGAAGGGAGAGGAGGCTGAATCTTGGCTATTAGAAATGAGAAACTACCTTAAGCTACATGATTACTCATCTAATTTAGAGGCACAAAGTGCAATCTATCACTTGAAGGGAGGAGCTCAAAAGAAGTAAAACATTCGGAAGAAAGGAAGATCTCATGGAGGAAATTTAAAAAGTACTTCCAAATATATAGCTATATGGGAATTAGTATGAAAATAAAATGTAGGAGTTCTTCAAACTCAGGTTGGGGAACCTGACAATGGAAGAGCACGGTAAAAAAATCATTGAATTGTTAAGGTATGTTGATTTTATAATGGATGATAAGTTAAAGATACAAAAATTCATAAGTGGGTTGTTGTAATGTACCCTCTACTATCCCTATCCCCTATAAGGGTAGAAGGAGGTAATTACTTTGATGACATGACCTCCAAAGTCTAGTTTTGGAAATGGGATCTAAATTTTTTTACCCTTTTTCAACTTCCTCCAAACTTAAATAAATGACACCACTGTGTCTGTCTCGTTGAGACCTTTCCAACGATATAAATTTTTCCTTAATCCAAATTTTGGATCAAAATATACAACCATTTAAGTCCAACTTATCAAGTCTTCTCACGTCATTTAACCTACCACATGGCACCAATGTGGTTGTCCAAGTCATACGCCATGTCACCCCCCCACGTCGCAACTACCAACCCGTTCATGATTTATGTTATGATCTGGCTTTTTCATGGCCTACAAACATATGTATATGATATAATATAATACAAGGGTTAAACCCCTTCCAACCATACATGTATATCATGCGGGCCCCCTTTTTCCACCTCACCTGAGGATAGAGTCCTAGTGTAAGTGCGCTGCGCACCTCAAGAAATTGCTAGGAACAAGGCATCAGAGTTATGTGGATCTTCCATGTCATATTTCCACCTCAAATTCCAGGAATTTTGGTTCAACTACTGGCATGGGGTCATACCTCCACCTTGGACCTCTCCTCCTACATGTAGCATCACCCTATACTCGTCATTATGCACATGTGGGCTCCACCACGACCATATCACCCAATGGAATAACTCCCAATGATATTGCACTTGAGTCCATAACAAATCACCAGGGGCAAGGCTTCAAGGTTACGTTAATGACCCTTTCTGTCGGGGTGACATCACCATCCATGTAGATCCCCTCTAGGTGTGCCACGTGTCACCCATTTACTAGCCACTTAGCCCCACAAAACCCCCAAAGCTGACTAACATGTGTCATGCTTTATAGTTGCCATGTGGCCTTAGGGCCACGTCGTCTGCCACTTTGGCCATGGGTCCCACAAGTCTCCACTGAGGGGAATATTGCATTTTCACTTTATAAAATATTATACAGGGTCCTCTATCAATTCACTGAATACTAGGAAATTGGCCCTACTACGCCACATCATCCTGATGCTTAAAACTAGGGAGTTTCATCATGACCTCCCTTTGAAACCTCCAAAAAAAATTTGTCGGGGTCCATCCAATAATGTGGAGTCACTTTACCATATCAACGACTGAGATTCAATGGGAGGATGTCATGCCTACAAACCCATAATTCCATGAAAATCTTGGAAGATATGAATGAGATTTCACCTGAAATATTCAGGTAAATTATTATGGGATCATCCGACAATGTTAAATGTATCGTGACATCCAATGGCTCTAGGATCTCCAACCTGTGCCCCTTGTTCAGGACACTTGGCCATATGGCCCAATTGGGAGTCTCTCTTTTCGTTTGGATAAGTAATTCCAACCTCGTGGCATATGTACATACACATTTGGGCCTCCTCCCTTAATGCTCTATCACGACGCTCTATGAACCATGAGACCTATAAAGACCCGAGGGCCAACCTTTAGTGCCTTAAGGATTTAGCCTTCTGTGACCATGAACATAAATATGTATTGTGAAGCTCTATGGAGACATCCTTCCCAAGATTTAACATTTTCATATATCCTTCCTGAGCTCAGTAATGTTTAAAACAAGGCTTAAGAGCCAATTCTTTTAAATTTCATAACCGATACATCAAATATTTGCTCGTTCATTTTCATTGAGGCCCATTAGACAAATTTCAAGCTCATAATAGTTCAAAAATCTACAAGCCTCTTAGGCTAATAATAAGTATAAAACAATCTCATGGATATATGCAGGAATCCATTCATTTACTAAGGAAATACACAGGAAATCAACATTCCTCAAGCAGGCAGAAAATCACATTTCATAACATATCACAAGCATTGAACCAACACATTAAATCAAGACGAATATAGGCCTTAATCCAACACATTTTGAACATTCAAGGTGCAAAGATTGAGTATCACTTATCTTAGAATTTGAAAGGTCTGGCAACTGAGATTGGGACTTCAACTCTCCACCCAACCTTAGACACACTGCAACCAAGCCTTTCTTGTAGTAGTCACCCTCGAACCAGATTCCAGAGCTTGAGGATGAGTTCTTAAGGGATTAAACCAATTCTATCAAATGAAATAGGGACCCCATTGGCCCATTCACCTCCACCCACCAGCTACTTAGTGTATTCAGTTTCTCACAGGAAATCTAGAGGTCTACCACCTCCACCTTTCAACTACCTCAATAATAATTATAACTCTACCATCACAAAATGAAACATGAAATCCAGAGGCCCACCTCCACTCATCATCCAAACAAGGGAATCCTGAGGATCTCAACTCTACCCCCAATCAACAAGGGAATCTAAAGGGTTATACCTCCACACTAAAATCAACAAGGGAATCCAAAGGCTTATACCTCCACCCCAAAATCAATAAGGGAATCCAGAGGATTATACCTCCGCCCTCAAATCAAGAAGGGAATCCAAAGGCTTATACCTCCACCCTCAATCAAACAAGGGAATCAATAGGATTACACCTCCACCCTCAAGAAGGCAGGGAACCAAAAGGCTCACCACCTCCACCCTAAACCGAATGAGGGAATCCAAAGGCTTAACACCTCCACCCATAACAATTATTTCACACAATGGTTCCACCCAATCCTAGGAATATAGAACCCATTGTTTAAATAAGAAAATAGGTAGAGGGTGTTAAAGAAATCTCCTTACCAAGAATCCAAGGAATAAGCCTCCACCCAAGTTGTAAACGGAATCCAAAGAAAGACATATCCACCCTCTAGCCTTGTAGGGAACCTAGAGACTATTATCCTCCCCTGAGAGATATTCCTACCACCTCCCAATTCTCAGCTGAATGGTTTATCTTCTCCTTACATTCTGATAGCAACACAGAGCTATGTGCTCCTTTTCCCCCTACGATGTGCTTTCCTTCTTTGTGGCGAAGCTAATTCTTCCTCATCTTTCTAAGAGTTTTCCTTTTTCTCTTTGTTCCACTGAGCTTATTTCTCTACTACCTTTCATTCTCTATTGTTCTCCTCTCTTTTTATTAGAATGAGTCTCCCCCACCCCCTACCAATACACAAGAATTTGATGGACGATAATGTTGTTAGCAAATTCTCATATATTTATTCGTGGAGTGTGATGATCTCAGCCATTACGTAGTTGCAACTGTTTTATTTGCATGGGAAAACATTGTTGTAGCCCCCTTCCTTCTTGGCTATGGTGGTTCTATCATATTTGATTAGTGGTGGGGATGTTGTTGTGTCAGCTCCCCTTCCATTTCCTGTTTGTTAACATCAAGTTGTCCCAACTATCAACACAACCCATCCTCCGTAATTTTTTGTCCTCTCTCTCAAGTTCTACTTCTCCTTCAACTTCTTCATCTTCAAGGGTTTCCTTTTCATTCTCTATTTCCACGAATAAAACTCCTTTTGAGTCACTATCATTGTGCTTTCACGATTATATGAAGCATTGTCTTTTTTTTTAATAGAGACTTTTCTTGAAGTTTTGTCTTTTACATTGTTTCTTGTCTCTTTTCTGATTTTTATTTTTCTTAGGAGCTCCATCTTCTTCATCGCTCTCTGAACACTTTGAATAATGGCACTTTGAGTCAAAGCAACCAATTTTACCACAGTTAAAACATATCAAAGAGAGATTAGCTTTGTACTTGTTAGTTCCTTTCTTCAGTGTCCTCACAAAATTGTTTATTTCTTCATCTTAATCATTTCTATAGCTACAAATGGAGCTTGGATTTGACTAATGCTTGTTCTTCCTTGTTTTCTTAGATTCCTTGAAAGCTACTTGTCTTTTAGATTGGTTCTACTATTTTGTTCTCATTTCGTAAGTTCTAAGTATTCCATATATCTCAACCATGGTGATGATTTCTAAGTGAGATATTTATTCTAGAATTGAGACTTTACAATCAAATCTCATTGGAATAGATCTTGGTACCTTTTGAACAATCACTTGGTTCTCTATTGGTTCTCCAAATCCTTTCACATATTCCACCATTTCATCAACATAGAGAAAATAAGTTGCAATATTTTCATCTTCATTCATTTTTAGCTGCTCAAATTGTCCTCTGAAGGTCTGAAGCTTAGCTTCTTTGACTTTCTTATCCCCTTCATATATTCTTTGAAGCTTATCCCAAAATTATTTTGTATATTTGCAGTGCATCACTTTAACATAAATTGAACATATTAGGCCACTTAAAATAGAATATATGGCTTTTGCATTGATTTCATAAAGCTTCTTACCAACATCATCTGTTGGAGGAGTAGAAGGTTTAGTGTATCCACTTTTTATAGAGCACTAGACATCAAATATTTGTGCTTGCACATATGATTTTATCTTTCCAGTCCAAAATGCATACTTTTTTCATCAAACAATGGAACTCCATTTTAGTGCAATCCATTATCTAACTTCTAGTGGTTAGATTGTTGTGAAGGAACCCACTCTGATCCCAATTATTGGAAATACATAGAGGGGGGTGAATCATTATTTCACTTCAATTAGTTAATTTTGAACTTACAGAGTATTAAATATCATTTGCATCAAATCAAATCATAAATTAATATCACATCACATAAACTATACAGAAGAAATTTTTAGGTGGAAACACTTCTGGTAGAAAAACCACTGAATTCTTTCTAATATAAATGACGAGTGCAATAATTTATTAGTTACAACTGAAGGGAAGTTCTAACTACCTAGTACTCACTTAGAAAATCATTTAATTTATCAGGAATCCCAAACTCCCTGAAAGGATGCTCCAACACCCTGATTTTATGAGCTCCAACTAAAAGTATGCTCCAACACCTTGGTAGAATCAATCTACTACTGTAGCACCACATTGCACCCTGAAGTGTTTTCAGAATCCAACCAAAGGGATACTTCACTCTCCACCCTGCACCCCCCTGCCACCCTAAAAATAAAGATATAAAAGTAGTAGAAGAAATGGTGGACTCCCATACCAGGGATAATGACCCACTTACAAGACAATTTGATCACTAATGAGAACAATTTAAATATGCTCGTGGTGATACACAATATACCCCTTGAATTTTTATAGATTGATCTAGTTAAGTACTATTGTAGGCCTGGATTCAAATATCCTTACAATGAAACTTGTCAAGAATTTTATTATTCACATAACAAAACTCAAAATGAAACTCATACCTCAAAATTGGGTCTACTATATTCCACTACATGCTTCATATTTTTCCAATATTTTTACCCTTGGAGATGTCCCTAATCAACCCTTAATTTCTTTCAAGATTACACTTATGATTAGCCCTCCAACTATGTTATTATTCTACCTTGTCTATGCATTAATCAACCCTTTATTTTCCTCATCCTACAAAGATTATAATGGTCCAAATTGGCCTAAGAATCTTCCTTATTCCTATGGCCCCAAGAAAGCGTATTTTGTCCTTCCTTTTGTGATTGATAGAGCCCTTGTTGTGTTTAAATACTTGCCTGATTTGGCTCCAAAACGTTATATCTCCATAGGGCTATTGCCCTACTATGGCTTATTTCGCGAGGAACAAAATGCCTAATACAACCCTAAAAAATTGGTTTATCTGACAAATGCTTGCCTTAGGATGCCTCAAACTCAGTTGTGGTATTGTATCAGAGGTGTGGGGAGGGCAAAATAGGTCTCAATACATGCCTTAAACAAAGCTTTCACAAACATTAGATAAGCCTTAGAAACAATGTGAAATATCCCTCAAGAGCTCGACTTTTATCAACAAAAATTACCATGTAAAAGATGAGATAAGGAAGCACAAATATGTTAGAAACTCGACCTCAGGAAATCCAAATTTGTCTTAGAGAAAGGCCTTAGATATGTCTGAAATAAGCCTCATAATAGCCTCACAAAAGGTCTCTGTCTAGTGAAAAACCACCACAGAAAGATGTTAAAATTAAGCCCAAAATACCTTTACAAAACTCAACCCCCTTCCTTTGATATGCATGACTATCTTGGCCTCAGAAATATCAGATGAATTTCTTGATATTAGTGTGAGAATTAATTATTTTAACAGGGCAACAAATTCCCTACATATACAAGATGAAGGGGCATGAAAGGGGATCGACTTGCTTATTAGGCATAAATTAAAATTTGTAATAGGCCAACCTGATCTCCATTTTTTGGATTATTTTCAAAATGAAATTCCTTTTTAGGGGCTAACTTGATCAACAAGAAGGTGAGATGGAGAACCTTCCAAGACTCATGAATTTTTCTAAAGTTCAACATGAACATCACATAATTTTTTGAATTTTCTTATGCCAAAATTTGACCAAGACACCATTCAAATTTGGGCACCATGACCACACTCTTGGGGATTCATCATTGAGAAGGCATATCTCCTCAACCATGAGGATTTACATGGCATGCCACCTATTGTTGTAAATAATATTATGAGAATAATCAGCCTATGATGGGTTTGACTACAAACTCATGATCGTGTTCCTTGACAAGAGCAGGGAAAGCGAGGCTTCTTTCGGCTGTTGCTTGGGTTAACAACAATGAAAACCAATATTCAACACTAATCATGTCATAAACCACCTCAGTTGGCCCCCATTTGAGGTTCTAACCATTTTTCTTAACTCTTGTGGACACAACACCTCTAGGTGGCCATAGTTATACAACAATGACACAAAATTCGCTACCACATACCATATGTTGATGGTAGGCATGAAGTTCCAAACTTCTGCCTCCAGGATGCACTCTTCTGGTACCAACATAGGGTTCCACATAAGTTTTAGGTTGGTGATAAGGAATGGTTACATTTATAGAAAGAGTGCCTCACGTGCCCCAACATGAAGCTAAAACCACTGTGATATGGTTTTTACACAATCACAAAGGTGGTGGGTGACAATTCTTTTGAATTAACCATTACTCCATTCCTTGGCTTGCACCTAGTGTTCAAGGTGGAGCTAATTTGACCATATTATCCACCTCTGTTGGACGCCTTGGAGGAAACCAAGAAATAGGTGCCCATAGATCTCAATATTGAATGCATTGAATAGGATACAAGGGATCATATCATGGACACCAAGACAAATGATACCTACCAACAACACATCCAACTCTGTCAGGTTTTGAAGGTTAGACAACTTCTTAACCAAGGCAAGTGGATCACCAGGAGCCAAATTTAGTGTTATAAATTAATTAATGGAGCACTGAAATACATAAAATATTGTGGAAACACAAATACACAAATGGATAAAACAAGAGAGACACATATATACGTTGTTCACCCAATTTGGGCTACATCCACAGAGGAACAACCAATCCTTCCTTTTATATTATCCAACAAAATGAAGAGATACAACCTACTATAGATCCACTATAATTTCCTCTTCATTCTCACACAACCTCCTCTCTCTCTCTCTTGCTCAGGATAATAATGCACAACCGCAATACAATTCCCTCATATAAACTAAGGTTTGCCTTCTATGGAAAAAAAACCCTAAATTAACATAACTTATACCAATAGATTATCCACCTACTAAATGGCCCAGATTGACTACGAAATTACAATATTTTACAAGGCAATTTTTTGTCCCCTTCTGGACTCCCAGACAGATATCTTACAGGTGGCGTTCCCACCTCGTTTAGGAATTGGGGTCCAACATGACTAAAAAACTATGAATTAAGAAGATAATCAAGCTCCACACCCAACATTCAGCAAAAATTTCCCCACCAGATGGGGAAATCAATGTAATTCATAAAATTTGCTTCTTAAGCAGGTAGGATTGATCCAGATGGATAGCAGTGGCCATCCACTTACTCCATTGCCTCAAATCACAATTCTCCATCTTGGAAGTTTTTCTATAGTTTTTGTGGATCCTAAACTTTTGGGGCCATTTTGAGGACCTAAATGTTTTTTTTTTTTTTTTTTTTTTTTTTTTTTTTTTTTTTTTTTTTTTTATGTAGAAAGTACTCAGGCTGTAGCCATAGGTAGAGCTTGGGTTGGTAAAAATGTGTAGTTATTGGCTAGAAATTTCCAATGGGCTACGAAGAGCTCCAAACAAATATTGTATGAAAAATTTATGACCATGGGAAGTTGATGTACCAATTAACCCTAGTGGGGCCCAAAATCCTTTATGCATTTCATCTCCTAGGATTAATTTTTTGGATGTTTAGGGTTTGATCATTACTTGTGATGCTAAAAAGGGTCTTTTGGCCTTATTGTAGCACACTCTTGCGAATGCTCATGGTCGTCACATCTCCTCTCAGAGATAAGTTACCACCATTTGAGCTAGTTTTTTTCATTCCACATTTTCATAATTCCAATATCTTTGGTTATAATTTTGTATTTAATTTTATTCCCTCCATAAATTTTGATCATTCTCTTTCCTACCATTTCATCACTTATATAAGGCACCACAAGTGCTAGCTAACATGTCATTATATCGTGACACATTTCCATTTATGTGGATAACCTCTCGTTACACATTTACTAACACAAAATTTCTCTCTTGGATTATTTCATTTCCTTCACATGAGTGATGTTTCACACCTTTGACAAACTTGTCATCATGTCCCAAATATCTATACCATGTTGTTGGAATCGCAATTTCCATTACACCAAAACCCACAAGCGTTAGTCTCAGCTATAATCGCCAGAGTTAGAATCCATGAGAGGTGATTAGTCCATATCGTGAAACACATAGGAGAACTAAACCCAATGCCTAACAATGTCCCCTAATGCGAGCTGAGTGAATTTCAAACTCAATAGATTTCACTCTGTTGCCACTTATTGGAATCAAGATTGTCGTTTGACCAAAACCCGCAGGCGTTAGTCTCTGCTACAATAGCCATACTTAGGAGTCCATGTCATAAAACACATGGGAGCGTTGAACCCAATGTCCAACACATATGATATGGTGCACAACAAACATTTTTCATCTTGAGATGCACACCTACTTGGGTCATCACGAGCCTAAAATATTTTGCATGTGTGTTGTTTTGTAGCTCCACTAATCTTCTTATCATGCTCAAAACCATTTTCATTTGTGTTGTATCGCATTAGAGATATATTTTGGTCTTACAACGAGTCTTTCACACCCTTTTAACTTTCTATCCTTTTGATGTATTATACATATATGAATATTTTCTTCATGCAATACATCGTGTGCATGAAATATTATATCTCCAATGGTCGATCTATGTTTTCATTTCTTCTTCTATCTTTCTCCTTCCTCCTTCTTCTTTATATTTATCTCCTTACTCCTTTCTTCTCTTTCTTTTCTCTCCTTCCTCCTTCCTCCTTCCTCCATTCCTCTTTATTACATCATTGAAAAAAATTAATCATTGTCGCACCCAAAAAAAATTGTTGTGTGATACACCACACCCTAAAAAAGTTTCCTCCATGTGACATTAACCCCTCACCTAGATTCCTCATATCACATGCAAGAAATTCTTCATTCTTGTAATGGTTTAACTCTTAGCCTCTATCTTTATATCACGTGTAAGAAAACTTCCATATTTGTGACATATCACACCAAACAATTTTATGGTGTGATATGCTACATGTTATGATCCTTGTGCCTTAAAAATGATAAGTAACCAATAATTAAAGTCCACTTCAAGGGGAAAACCTATTTTTAGAATAAATACAATGAACAAGACAATATTTGATGCTCCTAAGACTAGGTTTCCTTAGTATATATAGGAGACAAAGGGTACATTTATAATAAAATGGGACCATGACGGGTTATAGCCTACATAACAATATCACAATAGAGATGTAATCACTCAATATCTAGGGATTAATAAGAAGTTTTTGGTTTAACATGGGGATTATATAGGGCTTAATGTGCCCCTCACATTCAAAGAAGTGTTGACTATCTGTGGGAGTTTCTGCATGAACAAATCACCTTCCCATATTGTTATTTAATGAGGTACTTAGTAATTGCTCAATTTCTTTGTTTCTTAGTCTTTGTTTCAAAAATTGTTTCTAATTCTAGTAATATTTTCCATTCTTCATTAATCTATGGTAGAATAGTTTGAATTGGGATCTTATCACCGATTATCTTCTTTAAGCAAGAAACATGGAAGACTAGATGTACACGTGAACATGGAGGTAGCTCTAATTTGTAAGCCATACCTTGGAGATAATGTATTGTCCTTCTTTTGTTGCTTGAGAGGCATCTATTTATATGGTTGTAGTCTCACAAATACCCTATCCCCCAATTCAAATTCCCTTTCATTGTGATGTTGATATGGTTTTTGTTTCATCCTATTTTGTGCCAATAGTTTGATAACCTCTTGTTTGTGTTATATGCGGTCCTCTACTGCTTGAGCCTTTATAGTCCCTTTCAAGGGTGATGTGATGCATGGAGGATGATACCATATAGTGTAATAAGTGGTGACATTTTTTATGAAGTATGGAAGGATTTGTTATACCACCATTCTACCAAGGGCAACCCTTTGACCGATTGTGTATGTTTATCAGATGAAAAGCAACATAAACGTCCTTCTAAACATTTATTCACAAACTTAGATTTCCCATCACATTGAGGATGGTAATATGAGTCGTGAGTCAATTGAGTACCCAAACAAGAAAACAATTTCGTCCAAAAAATTCTAGTGAAAATTGGATCTTTGTCACTTACAATAATATTCGGTATTCCGTGTAATTTTTTTATTATTTCCTTAAATGCTTATGCCACAACACATGCTTTAAAAGGATGATAAAGAGAGAAAAAGTGGACATACTTTCTCATTTTATCTACCACTACCATAATGACACTCATTCCTTCACAGATGGGCAAACCTGCAATAAAATACATTGAAACTTCTTCCCAATGATGGCTTGGTATGGCTAATGGTTGGAGGATCCCTGGGATCTTGATAACATCTCATTTATTTTGTTTTCATACTAGGAATTTCACCACAAATATTTTCACATCCGATTTAATGCCTTCCCAAAAAATATTTCTTGATCCAATGGGATGTCTTCAAGAACCATGAATGTCCTCCTAAAGGAGAAGTGTGTAATTCCAATATGACCCTCTTTTTGAGTTGAGAATTCTTCCATAAGTATAAGCAATTTTGATACCATAACAAATCACGTTTCCATGTAAATTTTTCTATTGCATCAGGGCCCTCTTGTAGCTATTGAATGATCTTGCATATATTCTCATCTTGTTGCCATTTTATCCTTGCTTCTTCCACCTAGTCAGGTTGTGGAATGGAAATAAAACATAATAAACCATTTTTGTCTTCCTCTTTCCTTGAGAGTGTATCTTCTACAATATTTTGTTTCCATTTTTGTAAATAATTTCAAAGTCATAACCCAACATCTTTGTGACTCGTTTTTGTTTCTCGTTCGAACATATTCTTTTCTCCGAGAAGTACTTCAAACTATCATGATCTATTTTTATTTTGAAGTGTCTTCCTATCAGGTATAGATGTCATTTCTTAATTGCATGTAGTATGGCCAACATATTTTTTTCATAGATGGGTTTGAGTAAGTTATTTCCTTTAAGTTCGCTACTTTCAAAGACCAGGGGCATTCCTTATTGCATCAAAACCACGCAAATTCCATGGCCCGAGGTATCACACTCCAAAAGGAATATTTTTGTGAATTCAAGTGTCACCAGTATGGAGTTACATACATAGCCTCTTTAAGTTCTTCAAATTCTTTGGTTGCTTATTCATTCCAATCAAACATTGACCATAATTATGGAAAAAATTGTTGTAATATCATGTCAAATATAAGAATCCTCTGAGTTTCTTCAAGGTATTTTGGATTGGCCATTTCCTCATAGCTTTGATTTTGTTAAAATCCACCTTGACACCATCATGTGAATCAATATAACCCAAAAATTCCACTTCTTGAACCCCCAAGGCACACTTGGAAGGCTTTGCATATAGTTGTTGCTCTTCCAATAGTGTCAAAACCTTTTCAACATTTTGTACATACTCTTCCCAAGAATTTTTGTATATAGTATGTCATCACAATATACTAGCACAAACTTGAAAATAGAATTCATCAAGCTTTGAAAATTTGAAGGTTCATTTGTAATTCCAAATGGCATAACAAAAAACTCATAATGAACTTCATGTGTTCTAAAGGTTGTTTTGGGAATGTATTCTTGCCTCATTATGATTTGATGATATCCATAATGAAGATCCAACTTAGTAAAGAAAATTGCTCCGTGAAATTTATCCAATAATTCATCAATGACAGGAATAGGAAACTTATGTTTGATTGTCATTTTGTTGAGTTGTTTGTAGCTTGGACACATACGCCATGAGCCATCCCTTTTTATAGCCATCGCCGCTAGTGAAGAGAAAGCACTATGGCTAGATTGAATGATGCCTACCTCTAACATTTCTTGAACCATACACCCTATTGGCACTGATGTCAACCAGACTGGAAAGAATGTGTGTTTCAAGAAATGGATGGCTCAAAAGGATTCCTATGGTAGCTATAGGCTTCATGTGGAGGATCATCATGGTGGGTGTGCTTTCATCTGTCCAAAAAGTCAATTATAAGAGAAGTTTGTAGCCATCTTCCAGGTATTCAAAAGACTCAAAGCCTACATTAGAACCTCTCCATTGGAAAGTGCTCTAAACAAGCTTTCCAATGATATGTGGAAGTCCAAAAATGGGCTCCGGGATCAAAATATATGGTCTGCTGAAGTTTCAAGGATTTGAGGCCTTAGGAAGGAAGGAATATCATAGATCGCAATATCAGAGTTCCATAATATCAGAGATCGCAATATCAGAGGTCCAGCATATCACGTTGCAATATCAGAGGTTGGAGGAGCATTGGCACATCAGAACATCAGCGTATCACAGAATCAGAACTTCTTAAAGTAAGAACCTTTAAAAATTTGTGATATCATAAAGTGTCGATAGTATTAGAAAGCATCGGGGAACACCGATAAAGGATTAATGAAGGATTTCATTGCAAAACCAAAGGTTGACGGGCCCTTTTCTCTCTCCTCTAGTGGGACACATGGCAGCGTACGATTGGCTCTGATAAAGACACATGGCAGCATACGATTGGTTCTGATAAAGCTACAATGGCATCTGATGTCAACATGATGTGGCGGTATGACAAGACACATGGCAGGAAATTTTGGTATTTTGAGGGGCCTAAGGGGACAAATTTGGATGACACGTGTCACCACTCATGAGGTTCCACGTGGAGTGATGATATCATATCGAAGGTCAATATATCGGAGGTTGAGGACATCAGAACTTTAGAACAGTTGGTGTTTGAAAAACTTTCGATGGGAGGGGCTCTGATATTAGGCTGGCACATGGAATTCGAAACACCACTAAGGCCACCACGGTTGATCAATCCCATCTATAGAAAGTGGGGAATTCAAGCGGTTAAGGGGAAAGCGACAGGCAAACTAGCTGAGTAATTAAAGAGGAACATTATGGTAAAATACATGCCCTGATCAGAGGCACTCATAGGCATGACATGGAGATATTTTTCTCGGCTATCATTCAGTTGTTCCATTTTTTTATTTTTGTAATTTTATGTATTTTAAAGAAAGGAATCAAATTTGTTGTAATGATTTGGACAACAGAACCTTCAAACGCAGAGACATCTAGTCAATCAAACAACTTGAGCTCATTTGAGACATTTTGTAACTATTTCTCAATATCCCCCTCTCCTTATAAAAAGAGGGAAGAAACATGTAAATAGGGTCCCAAATTTTTGGAAAGAACTCTTGGAAATTACCTTTTCCTAGTTTCATGAAGACAATGTTATGAATCTCGATGTATGTATGTTTCTCAGAAAATTAATGCGAGATTTTTGGTGATTCCAACTTATTGGATTGTAGTATGTTCATCTCCCTTTGTGTTTTCATATATGTTGAATACTCTTCTCATATTTCATGTCAAGTAGATGCCATATATATTTCTCATTAGATGCAAAATAATTTAGATCAAGTTATTGATGAATAATGCCTATATGGTTGTGGAAATTAAGTCTTTAAAAGGCACTTCGTGTATCTTAGAATTCCATAAACATTTCCTTTCTCTTGTTTCTCTCTAAATCCAGATATACATAATTCTTAAGGTTTAAGGTTTGCATGATGGATTTCTCCTCTACTGTCTTCTACAATTGCATCTGTCTTAACAACTAATTTGGTGCAAGCTCTCAATCTGATTTGACCACCACCAATCGAGGATCATTTCCAATGTATTCTTGCATGCATGTTGGTTCATACATTATATCTTTATGAATGGTTATGAATAAATTTTATTTGAATTACATGAAAAACTATGGTTCTACAAGTCCTTAAGACAAATTTGAAAACATTAATTAGGATGTCCTAGGCATTGGTCTCCTATCAACCCAGAGGTTGCCTCTAGGAGTGACAACACACCCAATATCAATATTTTGTCATGCGGATATCTGCAAGGCCTAATGTTAGGTGGTA